>VWYK01034652.1:3744-13934 GCA_013399775.1 Semnornis frantzii
TGCTGAATGCAGCAGTAAAAAAAAGGAGCATAACTTTCTAAAATTGAGCCTATACATGGGATCTCTTCAAAGCTTTTTCATGGCTCCCTTTGCCTACCTGTAACTGTGTGGCTTTATTTCTGAGGAGCTCATGTCCATAACCTGAGTTATTTTCCAGGTAAGATTAACGGTAGCAGAGCATGGAAACATTCTTTCCTGATGCGTTTTGTTTTGCTGCCCAAGTTTACTATAGAGGTATTGAGTCTGTGGCTCCATGTGTGTCAGTGAACTAATCCATCAGGTTGCTGCTATTGAGAGTGCTTCTACTTCCTTTTCTTGACTGTTTACCTACTAGGAACCTAGTAAAACTCGTGCTTTCTGCTGTCTTATGGAAAAGGTAGAGGCTGGGAAGGAGACCTGAAAAGCATTGAGCAGTCAAATTAACTCAGGTGCCTGTGAAAAGCAGGTAAAATGGTTAAGACTTAAGGGCTCAGCGTCTTTGGAAGGAGAGCAGTGATTCTCTCTTCAGTAAAATCAGAGTTTGCTCTGACTGTTTCTCATGAAACTGGACCCTCGAAGTGAACAGCTTTGGCATAGTTTCCTGATGTGATGAAAACAGTGGGTGAAAAAATGTAGGGCTGTTCATAGTTGGACATATGGTCTCCAACACGATTCTTGCAGTAGGCTGAGGTATTTAGATTTCTTGAAGGCAAAAAACTAAAAGGCTTCTTCTCTTGCTTGATATATTGGAATGTCCACTGATTATCTGGTATGCCAGTAGTCAGTTTTGTTTTAGTAGCTAGCACAGTCCTTGATCACTTTTCTCTTGTGAATGCACCAAGTTCCACCAGGGCTTTGTTAATGAGATGTGTTTTTACACTTTGAGGCTTAATCATAGCTTGAGTTATTGTCAGCAGACATTACTCATACTTTCAGAAGTGGTAACAACATTACTCGAATCTTATTCCTGGGATTGGCATTTACCAGACCAAAAAAAGTAAGACACTGAAAAAGTCTTCAGGTGAAGACTATCACTGAGTGATATTCAGCCTGGTTAAGTTTAGTTGTTTGGAGTTGTGTTTTTTTTTGTTTTGAGAGATGATTCTTTGGAGTCCATATGCTGCCACATCTTGGGTCTGGAGGAGGGAAGGACATGGTTTCATGAAATTCTAATGCACACTAGAAGTGCGACTTGAGGGCTGCTGTCTTAAAGGTCAGTGTAGGCAGGAATCATCAGCATTTTCTGAACTCCTCTACCCAATAGAGAATGAACAGTCCTTGCCATGTTCTAGTGACAAACCCATATTGCCTGGAAGAATGATTCCCTGCCCTCCATTGTGTGAAAACATGAGAATGGTAATTAGTTCCTTCTTTCACTCTCTGTGTGAAATTTAAGAGTGGGTTTACTTGTACCCACAATGGAACCATAGAATTGCTTCAGTTGGAAAAGTCCTCTGAGTCCAGCCATCAACCTAACACCACCGTGGCTATTACACTGTCCCAAAGTGCCATGCCTGCATGTTTTTTTAACAACTGCAGTGATGGTGATTCCACCACTTCCCTGGGCAGCCTGTTCCAATGCCTCACCACCCTGAAAGGAAAAAAAAAATTCATAATATCCATTCTAAACCTGCCCTGGCACAATTTTTGGCCATTTGCTCTTGTTCTGTTGCTTAATACTAAATGATGCCAACACCCACCTCACTACAAATCTCCATTCAGGTAGCTGTAAAGAGCAATGATGTCTCTTCTCCAGTTTAAACAATCCCACTTCATTCAGTTGTTCCTCATAAGGCTTTCTCTCCCAGGCCCTTTGTTGCTTTTCTTTGGAAAGGCTCCTGTACCTCCATATCCTTCTTGAAGTGAGCAAACTGAACACATTTTCAAGGAGTGGCCTCACCACTGTTAAGGACAGAGGGGCAATCAGTTCCTTACTCCTGCTGGCCACACTGTTTCTGATAGAAGCTATAAGTTACCCCTTTTGGCCACCTAGGCACATGCTGGCTCATGTTCAAGCTGGCTGTCAACCTGCACCCTCAGGTCTCTTTTCTGCTCTGTTGCTTTCCAGCCACTTGGCTCCAAACTTGTACTGCTGCATGGGGCTATTGTGGCCCAAGTGCAAGACTTGGTACTTGGCCTTGTTAAACATCATGCAGCTGATCTTGGCTCATTGATCTGGTTTGTCTAGGTACATCCAGAGAGCCTTTCTACCCTCAAGCAGATCAACATTCCCACCCTCTTTAGTGTCATTTGCAAACTTACTGAGGCAGCACTCAATTCCCTCACCCAGAGCATTGATAAAGATACTAAATGAGACTGGTCCCAAAACTGAGCCCTGGGGAACACCACTTGTGATTGGCCACCAACTGGATTTAACTCCATTCAGCACCATTCAGACAGTTTTAAACCAAGTGAAGCATCCACACATGCAAGCCATGTGCAGTGAGTTTCTCCAGAAGGATGCTGTGGACTACAGTGTCAAATCCCTTACTAGAGTCCAGGTCAACCATATCCACAGCCTTTCCTTCATCCAGTAAGCAGCTCACCTTGTTGCAGAAGGAGGTTTGTCAAGTCCTTCATGAGCCCATGTTGCCTGGGCCTGATCACTTGGTTGCCCTGCACATGCTGTACTCAAGATGATCTGTTGCATTACCTTCCCTGGCACTGAGATCAGACCGACAGATCTGTAGTTCCCTCCTTCTGGGTGTCACCTTTGTCTGTCTCCAGCTGAAACCTCTCCGGTTAGCCAGGACTGCTGGTAAATGATGAAAAGTGGCCTGGTAAGCATCTCCACCAGCTCCCTCAATGCCCTTGCATGAACACCATCTGGCCCTGTGGACTCATGTATGTCTTGGTAGTGCAGTAGGTTGCTAATAATCTCCTCTTGGATTATAGAGACTTCATTTGTTCCTCATCCCTATCTTTGAGCTCAGGGCACTTCATATCCAGTAAAAAACTGGTCTTATTATTGAAGATGGAGGCAATGAAGGGGTTAAGCCCCTTAGCCCTTCCCTCATCCTGCATCTGGATGTTCACCCCTGCATCTAACAAAAGACACTGTTTTTCCTTGGCCCTCTTTTTGTTGCTCATGTATTTGTAGAAGCACTTCCTGTTCTCTTTAACAGATGAAGCAGATTATGTTTTGTTTGGGCTTTGGCCCTTTTAATTTTGCTTCTCCATAAACTAAAAACAGTCTTGTCCTCCTGAGTGGCCTGCCCCTTCTTTCAGCAACCATAAACTATCCTTTTCTCCCTAAGCTGAAGCAAAATCTGTCTGTTCAGCAGGTTGAGGAAATTTATGCTCTTTCCTCATCTTGGAAAGGCCGAACGTGCCAGCCACCATTCAGGTTTCTCTCAGATGTGCCATTGAGACAGACCACTCTTTTGCAGTGAATTTTTGGTCCTCTGTGGCCTGTTCTTCCCTTTCAATTGCAACAAATAGTATGATGGTGGCATTTAACCACTTGCACTTAGGGTGCCTTTATTACATGGTGAAGATGCCACTGCTGAGGAATGCATATCGCATATGTGACAGATGACGTGCAAGTGGTGGAGCTCAAACTCTCCACATCCTTTCTCTTAAGCGTACTACAATGGCTTTTCTGGCTTGGGCTGTCACAACTGTGGGGTTTGGTGAATTGACCAAATGCGGTAGCATGGAATCTGGAACTGAACAGTCATACTTCTTGCACTTGCTTTTGATTTATCTTTGTCATAACTTCTGTTGAAGTCCTTGGAGTGTTACGGCAATGACCTTATGAACTTGGTGATTTTTCTTTTGTAATTAAAGGGTGGTCTTTTAGTTTTGCACATGGATTTTTTTTTTTTAACAGTGGTTCAAAACTATGCATATTTGAGTCATTGTATATTCCTCTATCTTTCCGCTTTACCCAAGAGATTTATTTTTTTTTATTCTTCAATATGCTATTTTTTTGTTTTTTCAAATAAGAAGAATGAAAAAAATTCCACTCATGTGGTAAATTGCAACAACTACTTACATAACTGAGTTTGAAAGTGTATTTTGATTGCTTTAGCTTTGGTTTAGAAAAGTGCAGCAATAATTAAATCAAATACAGTTTCCTTCATCACCGTCCCCCAGGTCTGTTACAGTCCTGCATTCTAGATGATGCTGTTCCATTTTTGGTAAAAAATCCAACAAACCAAACAACAACAAAGAAACAAACCTCCATACAAAATCAAACCACCTTTCTCTTGCTATTTCTAATTAAGATCAAGAAAAATTTGTCTATTAAAGTAAGAAAGCAGAAGTAGGAGTATGAAACATCGATACCTGCTTTTTTTCATCTCACTTTCAATCTAAGGAAATAGCTAAGGAATGCTTTAGCGTCTGTGAGGTGTTTTTAATGTTTGACTCTTCACATGCTGTGAAACTTCCAGTTAAGATGAGGAGTATTTAACTCACTGACCCAATATTAATAAAGGAATCTTAAAGGCTGTTTCTGGAAGATTTTCTGGAAATAAACATGATCTTTCATATGGAGAGAAATGCATCAATATCTCCATGTCCTCATTTCCTAGCAGGCTGCTGACAGGATCAGATGTACACAGCTGGTTTATGCAAGTAAGTGGAGTTCAGCTGACTGCAGAGAAGTCTAAACCAGAGTGGCCTTTGTAACTCCATTCCTGATCTTTCTTTGATTATGACAATGTTAACACTGTTGAATACCATGATCTAAGTGCCACTCCAACTTGTACATACACAGTTGGAAGTACTATTAGTGGGGTGAGGGAGGTGCTGTCTGAGGAGGGGAACAAAAGTAAGCTGGAAGAACTTGTTTTGATGAGGTAGGAAATATGTTTTTAAAATCAGAAGATGGCAATGACTTTTTGAATGAGATGGTGTTGAAATGGCAAAAGAGTTAAGCCAAAATGAATTAAGGCTGGAAATCATAGAATTCCTTACTTCTCAAGCAATTAGTTAAGTAAAAGCTTTTTATAACACTAATGCAGACAACATGAGCTCATTGTGATGTAACTGTATGATTTTTCAAGATCATAGTAGGTTTTTGGGTTTTTTTTATTAAGGGTTTAGGTTATTTAAGAGACTCAGAAGAAAAATCCATCTCCCTTTGCATAATTTTGAAGGAAGAACATCAGACTGAGAAGGATCCAAAATTTATAATTATTAATCATCTGAAATGTCCTGTTTGTAGCTTAGGCTACTATAGCTGTCCTGTCAGAAGGACGGTAGAAGCACACAGCAGATAATGCTGAGCAGGAGAGATCAGGTCAAAATAGGCTTCTTTCAGCTTCCTAGGTGCTCCTTGGCAATCTCAAAACCTTTATCTCATTAATTAAAATATTCCTTGATGCGTTGATTTAGAGAACAGAATCAAAAGGAGTTTATGGGCAACATGCACTGCAGTCCATGAGCAGTGTGTTGGAATCACCTCGGCAGCTGATTGGGACTGAAACTTTCCAGTGCAATCAAGTCGTCTGGTTTCGTCGGTGCTTCAGGTCTGATGCTTGGATATTAGTGGAGGTTTTGGGTTGCTTTTTAAGCTGTGGCTGTATTTCTTATAATGATCTTGCTTTAGTAGGGGTCGGACCAGAGGTCCCTGAAACGCCGGGCTCGTTAGGTGCCGGTAGCGGCAGCGGGCGGCGTGGGAACGCTGCCCTCTGCTGGTCGCTGCCTGCCTCTGTCGGGTTAGCGAAGGCACGTTACAGAGGCGGACTAGGCGCTCCCAGCCCTTCGAGACTGGAAACGTGTCTGAAGTCCTTTTGAAAGGTAGATAAGGTCCCAGAACTGCAGTATTAGCTTGCAGCGTGCAAGGCTAGGATTAAGTTGTTGTTTTGCTGATTTTTTGTTGCAGATCTCAGATCAGAAACATTTTCAACAGGCAAGATCTGTGAACACCATCACATTATTCAGAGAATTAATACTTTCTGTTTTTCTCCAAGTTTCTTTTTGAAAATTAGAACTCTGTTGTTCTGAGGTAATACTTTTCCACCTTTGTTGTTGTTTTTTAAATCTCCACTTTTGAATTAAAGTACTGTTTTCTGGGTGTTTTAAAGGCAATAGAGTGGAAATGGAAGAGTAGAGTGACCTACATTTGCTATAATATGCTGTCACATTCACTCAGGTCCTAACTATGAAGTAATTTTGAAGTAATTCCAAAGCTGAAGAAAGACACTATTTTCTGAAGCAAGGTATTTGCATTGTACAAAAACATAATAAATATTAAGTTTTAAAGAATTGTATGATTAGTTTGCCAGCAGCTGATAGTGTTCCTTAAGGACTGGTGCATATGCCCTAGATTCCTGCTAAAAGCTGTGGTTTAGAGTATGTTTCAGTATGCGGAGTCCCTAGGGCAAATAAGTAGGATTGAGTTTTAGATAAATATTTTGCAAGTTGGCTTCATAAACTGGATACAGTTCTAAACCAAAGTTAGTTTTAAGCTGCTAGAGTGCGAGTGTTTTAAGAAGCTTAAAAAGTGATTTTAATATTAATATTTAATAGTTGTCGACTTATTAGAAAGCAAATGCGTACTGCCAGTTTCTGAAGATTGCATTCAGCAGACTGAAAGCTCATTGCTAAAGTCCTTATTATGGCAGAAACAGGGATGTTTCTCATGCCTCCTCTCAAGTTTTGGAGGATGGGAGAAGCAGGATTTGAAAGCATTACTAAGTGAAATATAACCAAGATAGACTGAAGCAAACTTATGGTAATGGCACTTTGTGGTAGCTAAAATATGTAAAGTGTCACTCTTTAAATTCTTGGCAAAAGATGTAGTTTGAGATTCCTTTCTGGAGCTCAAGTTCAGTTCAAATTACAGTCCCCACACTTTTCACTTAAGCTGTTCTGTCATGGTGATTAAGTTGTAACTTGAGTTTTCAGTTTTTAAAAGGCATAACACTACCACCTGTCAACCTTTTTTTCTTGCAAGTTTAGTTAGCAAATTTCCTCTTTGTTCATAAATTGAGTGTTACAGCACTGCTACCATGTTAATGAGCACCACACAAGAGAACACATCTGCCAACAACGCAACAGCAGCAGAAATTCTTAGAAAACTACTTTTTAGAAGCTGAGGAGGATTAATATTTGCTTTCTAGTGGTATTGGCTCTGCCCTAAACTGCTTATAGCTGACACTGCCTCTGGCAGAGCCTGCTTGTCTCCTGCAAGTATCAAGTATTAACAGCTTCTTGGTACTGCTATTATTCCCTTTACCAGTACCTGGGTTTGTTCTGCCCTAGCTGCAGAATTTGGTGAAGCACATGATCTTGTGCTTCATGAGCTGCCTTCTGCCAACAGTCCTCCAGGTCACAGAGGTCTTGTGTTTTTTTACATTAGCCACTTGAACTAGCAGACTGTCAGCTCTTGGTTTGCTTAGGGTGCATTGTGTCATCACACCAGCAACCGGTGCAGTGTTGTGCAACACAGTCCCAGTCTCTGTCCCTGGGGTGCTCTGCTGCTTACAGCTGCTAGCTTGGCATCATCAGTCACATTTTGAGCCTGGTGGTCCTCCAGATTTTCAACCCAAGTAACAGCCTGTTTGTCTTGCCTGTTGGTCCATAAGCTTCAAGAGGCTTTATTAGAAGTCTTTCAAAGCTTGAGTCTTTTCCTGTTCATTTTGCGCCTTCTTGCAACTCTCTCCTTTACCTTCTAGTTTTCCAGAAAGTGGCAGGTGGGTCGGTGGCCTTCAGGCGATACAATCTTCCTTATGCATTCTCAGTTGATAATAAATGTAAATTTACCAGCATCCTTCCTATCTGGATTGAGATGGCAATTGTAGTCCTTCAAGAGAATTCGCATTTGAAGATGGAGGAAGCAATGGAGCTGCCATGAACTGAAGCTGTAAGCTAGGAAATGCTTTTATTTGTTGGAGTTGAATAGTAGCTTTAAAAGGGAAAAGACCCATAAAGGAAAAAGTCATCTCTCTTTTTGAAATGTTCAAATATGTCGGCAAGACAGAAGAAATCAACTATGGGAATTTTCTCCTCGAGTCCTGTACTAACTGTTGCATGGAAATGTCTCTTTCAAAACAATTGTTTTCTATGGAACCTAGCAACATTCCCCTGGGTACCCCAAAATGTGCAACAGATACCTGAGGATCAGCAGAACAGGATCGCTGCCTACATTCTGTCCTGCTCTCAGTATGCTGTTTTTATAATCGAGATTTGATATGTTTTTAAACAGGGGGACTGGAGGACTGGTTTGTCCCTTGGAACAACCTTTGCACTTTTTGGAGTAAAATGGAAACCCCGCTATTAATACTGTGCAAGTGCTTAATCTCCACTGGCTGTGGGACACTTAGCCCCCACTCTGGTGCCACATCAAAGCAGCAGAGCACAAACATGTCACATTGCAGTCTTGATATTGTGTTAAGGGAGCGTGGATGGCTATTGAAATTAATCTGGAATAGACTGAGGCTTCACCATGTAGAAGACATACATTACTAATTTATTTCTTCTGCATTTTTACTTGGTTTTCATCTGTGTGCCTTTAATTTTCTAGTGAAGACAGTTGCCTGATTAGTACTTTTGAGAGTCACTTGACAGCAGAGCTACTTTTCTTGTCTGCATTGCATGTACTATGTGAAAGGTATTCCAGTACTCAAAACTACTCCTTCAAAAGGAACCTTTTCAAAAAGATAGGATGGGATGACTCAGATTCTGAGCAGTCCTTTGATAACTGAAGGATCTTCATACATTATCCATTCTTGGAGCAAACCTCTAGGATGTTGTCTCTTGTTCCTCCCATTGCTCCACTTACTAGTTCCTGCGTGACAGTCTGAATCCTCCTAGCCTTCTGTCTCAGCCCAGTAGATACTTAAATGATGTTTTGGAGGATATGCTTAGCTGTCAGACTGTCTGACAGGAAACAATCCAGAGTGATGAATTAGTTCCCTGCCTCAGTCTGTTTTTTACACTGAGAAGAGCAGTCTCAGCTAATCACATTCATTTGCGTTCAATCTTTCCCACTGAGTATAACGTTGAAAGTGTAACTTGCCTGGCTAATAACCTTTGTCTCTTGAGTCTATCCCATTCATATACAAACTGAGTGGAGGCTTAATTGAGGGTGTGAGGAAGGGATGAGATAGAAGTGTAAAGCTTTTTGAGTTTTTCAGGATGTCTGTTAGTGCTTCAGCTTTCATAGTTCATCAGTTGTGTTTTGAGGTTCAGTGTCTGATGTTCTGCAGAAATCTTTTTAAAGGCTTGGGTGGAACTATCTAGGGCTAAATACATATATGCTTCTCTGTGGGCAGATGGGAACAACACATCAAAAACAACTTGAGAATAATCACATCTTTATTCTAAGAGTGGTTTCAGCAGTTTTTTGGAAGGAAAGATCTCACAGTTCTTGAAGGACTTTTCAGGTCAGACTGATACAGAGTTTGGCCGAGACAGAGTTAATTTCCTTCCCAGCAGCACATATGGTGCTGTGTTTTAGATGGTGACAAACTCTTGATTAACACACCAGTGTTTTAGCTATTGCTGAGCAGTGTGCACACAGTGTCAAGGCTGTCTCTCTTTATCACTCTACTGCCCTAGCAAGAAGGCTGGGGCTGGGCAAGAGATCATGAAGAGACACAGCTGGCCCACCTGACCTAAAGTGACTGAAAAGATACTGCTCATTTTTTAATATTGGACTCAGCAATAAAGCCAAGGGAAATCCTTTCTGAAGGAGCTGTTGTTCAGGCCATGGGTCTTACTGATTGCTTGCATCACTTGTATATGTGGGATTTTTTGTTTGTGTGTTGTTTTTCTTTTAACTGATTTATGTCAACCTATGAGTTTTATGCCCTTGTTTTTGCCATTCTGATTCTCTCCTTTATTCCTCTATGGAGGGGGGTGGGTGGGTGTGAGTGAGCAACTGTGTGGGTGCTTACCTGTCTTCTGTGGTCAGCCTATCACAGATTTTCTAGATATGTTAAATATGTATGAAATAATGAACTACTTTTTGATAGTGAGGATTTTCTAGTTGAACTGTAGTCTAATTGCAGTACAGATTATTCAGAATACAGTCATCTTTTTTTCTTCCTCCATACACATTTTACCAATATAATGAAATGAATTTTCTACAGTGAATTTAGCAGAGAAGGTCAGGTAGGATGCAGTTCATCTGCTGAATTTGCATCACTTTTTATTGAATAAAAATTGAAGCCCTGCAAAATAAATCACTTATTTTCAGTTCTTTCCTAGTCTATTTTGAAGATGTTCTTCCAATTTGGTGGTTTCCAGCTTTTTTT
>VWYK01034661.1:0-18504 GCA_013399775.1 Semnornis frantzii
CTCTTCCAGCCTGGTTCATTCTGATTCTAAGGGAAGGGAGGAAGAGCAGTTTACTGGGATTTGGCTGCAGCTTATCAGTGATCAGTGAGATGAAGGGAAGCAGGGGGAGCTGATGTCCTGATGAAGGCAGGTCCTGCTGGACAAGTGCTGTGTGTGGCCTGGAAGGGTGGAAAGAGCAGAGCACAGTGGCAGCTGTTCTGTGTTGCAGGAGATGACAGTGCGCCTGGGGGGCAGCTACAGCGACTGCACTGAGGATGGCAGCGATGTGCCGGTGCAGAACCTCTTCTCATCTCGATACACCGAGCAGGTCCCTCATTACCAGCTCCTTGCCCTTTTTCCCCTCAGTCCCTAAGCAGCCCTGCTTGTCCATGGGCTCTGTTAACAGAGGGCTTGGTTCCTCGTTCAACCTTTTCCATACCATTTGCTTCCCAGGTCTGCATTCGTTCCTGCTTTCAGCTCAACATGGTAGAGCGCTGTGGCTGTGCTTACTACTTCTACCCTTTACCTGCTGGAGCACAGTACTGTGACTACACAAAGCATGTAGCCTGGGGTAAGTCCTGGGGTAAGCCCTCAGAGGGCTGGAGCACCTCTCCTCTGAAGACAGTCTGAGACAACTGGGGCTGTTCAGCCTGGAAAAGAGAAGGCTGCAGGGAGACCTTAGAGCTGCATGTCAGTATCTGAGAGAGACCTACAGGAAGGCTGGAGAGGGACTGTTCAGAAGGGCTTGGATAGGAGAAGGGGCAGTGATTTGAAACTGGAGCAGGGGAGACATTCAAGATCAAACTTGATGTGGCCCTAGACATGTGGTTGGAGGTGTCCCTGCTGAGTGCAGGGGGCGTTAGACAAGGTGATCTTTGAGGGTGCAATCTGTGAATCTGCAAAGTGAGCAGGAGGAATAATAAAGCTTATGCCCACCTGAACCTGTTTGGTCCAACTCATGTCTCAGGACATCTCCTCATTGACTTCAATGAGCTTCCTGGTGTTAGATGTCAGAAAGACATTCTTGGCTTGGCTGGGTAGTCCCTCTAAGCTTGTGGAAGGAGACCTTCTCTAGATTCCTCATCACATCACCTTTTGCATGCAGTTACCATGAGCTGACCTGGATTTCCTTTCCCTGCTACTCAGGCTACTGCTACTACAAGCTCCTGGCTGAATTCAAAGCTGATGAGCTGCGTTGTTTCCACAAATGCAGGAAGCCTTGCAAGTAAGTTTGCTCAGCAGTCAAGTCAAGCAGGCTGGAAACTATTCCTAGAGCTGCTGGAAAGCATCCACTGCTTGAGAATCCTAACCTCGTGCCTCCTACAGCTTCCACAGCTAACCTGGCCTTTTGCCTTCCAGAATGACACAATACCAGCTGTCAGCTGGGTACTCTCGCTGGCCTTCTGCTGTCTCAGAGGTAAGGAGAGGGTGTCCTGGCTGCCCCAGCAGTGCTCTGACCTCCCATTTGGTCCTTTCTGAACCAATACTAAACCTTGGGGAGGTGGCTGTGATCATGTAACACAGTTTATCACACTCTCATTTCAGGACTGGGTTTTTCATGTGCTTTCACAACAGAACAAATACAACATCACATCCAAGAGGTGAGAGCCTTTAAACAGAAGTGATGTCCAAATTGGGAACCATCCCAGTGGAATGAGTATGCCTGGGGAGGGGTGGTGGTGGTGTCAGAGTTAAGATTAACAGAATAGGAAAGACAACCACACTTTGTACTCAGCCATAGGAGGAGACATTCCAAAGCCACCTGGATGGGTTCCTGTGTGACCTGCTCTAGGTGATCCTGCTCTGACAGGGGATTGGTCTTTCAAGGTCCCTTCCAGCCTCTAACATTCTGTGGTTCTGTGATGTGGTTTCACAGTGCAGTCTTAGAAGTGCCCTGTAAGGACCAAAGAGTGTGTTAAGTGCAGAATGAGGGAACTGTGGAGATGGGGGAAGGCCTCTGGCTGGTCTATGTGTGAAGAGGACAAGGGACAGAAGGCATCAGAGAAGACAATTACAGTGAAGAAATGCAAGGCTTGAGAATTTGGGGTTCCCAAACCCCTGTCTTTCATTTTCAGGAATGGAGTTGCCAAAGTGAATATCTTTTTTGAGGAATGGAACTACAAGACCAATGGGGAGTCTCCAGCCTACACGGTACACATTTTACTGTCGTGTCCTCTCTAGCCAGCCACTCGCCCATGAAAGAGTTGTAAGGGTTGGAAAAGACCTCTAAGGTCATCAAGTCCAGCTGCCAACCCCACCACTAAATGCCCTCCATACTGGCAGGTGCTTGTTCCAGCAGCATCCCCAGCTGTCCACTCTCTTTTCCTGTGTGAGGGTGGCAGGAAGCCCCAGCACCATGCATTGCTGGTGGGAGCTCAAACAGAGGCTGTCCTGGCTGCCCTTTCTCCTTCTCTTGCAGGTGGTGACTTTGCTGTCCCAGCTAGGGAACCAGTGGAGCCTGTGGTTTGGATCCTCTGTGCTGTCTGTGATGGAGCTGGCAGAACTCATCCTGGATTTCATCGCCATCACCTTTATCTTGGGCCTGCGCCGGTGGCGTTCCCGGCAGCAGCTGTCGGTGCTGGGACCCGCCCCGGCCGCTCACGGTACCGCCGCCTGCCGCGCCGAGGCGCCGCCTCTCGCCGCCCCACACCGCTTCACTGTCGAGGCTGTGGTGACCATGCTGCCCTCCTACAACAGCCTGGACCCGCGTGGGGCAGGCAGGGAGGGGGCCGTGGCACACGAGTGAGGCACTGAGCTATTGCACAGCTCAGCTGGGTGGCAGCAGGAGCAGAGGCTGCGCTTTCCCTGGGGCATTTTCTTCCTCCTGGGGTGTTCTACCTAGACCTTAGCAAAAGGCTGCACTGTGGTTTGCTTGGGTTTTTTGCTTTCACTACTGCAGGTGAACCCTTTGGTCTCATAAAATGTTATTGCTTTGGGGATCATCAGGGATGAGCTGTAGAATCAGAGAATAATTATGGTTGGAAGGAAAGCTCAAAGATCATTGAACCCAACCATTGTCTAGCTCTGACAAGTCTGGTGCTGATCTAGTGTACAGAAGAGGGAGATGTCCACTTGGTTGCTTATCCTCCTTGCATGGGCACACCCACAACTACACACATGACCTTTTTTTTTACCCCCTGCTACCACAGTTCTGGTCTGACCTTAATTAAAGGTTTGGCAGGTGTGTCATGGATGAGTGTTTTTAGATGACTTACAGAACTTGTGTGATGCAGAGTTCAATGGCAAAGTTCACTACTGCTGATTGCATGGGGAAATGAGACAAGGGAAACATTAAGTTAGAATTGATAGGGAATGATTTCTGTGGATAGTGGAGTTGTGGAAAGGTAAAGGAGACTTTTTGAGTCATGAAGTTCAGAATGGACTCTCTCAAACTCTTCATGAGAGAGGTGTCCAGGTGTGGCTGGATCCACTCCTAGTTCCAGCTGTGCTTTTGCCTGGAGGATTCCATTTTAGGGCTAAGGAGTGTGTTTATGGCCAAAGGACCATGTGTGCTCACTCTGTCCTTTAGCTCACCAAGATTTCACAGGTTCAGCTTTTTCATTCCCAATTCACTCACTTTCTGTCCAGGGGCAGTGAGCTCCTCAGTTCCAAGCCCATAGGCACCTCACACAGGGAGCCCCTGGAAAGGATTCCCAGCTGACCAAAGAAATCCCTGAGCAATGGTACCCTGGCCACCCACCTGCCCCTCACATGCCAACTGGGTTCAATCATGTTTGGGTCCTAGGGTCTTCTTCTGCACTGGGTCTGAGATTCTCCTCCCCCTCTATTCCCACACCTGGAATACTGTGTCCAGTTTTGGGCTCCCTAGTTCAAGACAGACAGGGATCTGCTGGAGAGTGTCCAAGAGATAGCTGTGGGGGTGACTGGGGGAGTTGAACACCTCTGTTGTGAAGACTGAGAGGCTGTTTAGTCTGGAGAAGGCTGAGCAAAACAAGGGCACACTTGGTGTATTTTAGAGCATGGCTGGAATAAATCTGTCAACAGCATCCCACTCTTCAAGGGCGTCATTTAGATCCTGGTATACCTCTGGAGAAGCATTTCCTAGGTTTGAATTCTCTCAAGCTAGCTTACTGAACCCCAAAGGCAGCACAGCCTGAGAACCAGAGCTACCAGCAACCTGCCCTCCCAGGGACTGCCTCTCTGTGCATTGCACAGTAGCTGGAAGCAGAATTGGCTTGGGCAGCCTTTTCCCCCAGAACTGCTGATTCTGGCTTGTTACACTTAGCAGCCAGCCAATCCAGCAGGGTGCTGCAGTGCAGCTGCAACCATCATTGCAGTGGAAGACCAGCCACTGGTTTGGACAGCCAGAACTTCAGCTGCCTGTATAGTATGGAAGTGCCAGAGACAAAGCAGATAATCCAAAAACCAGTTTGGTGTCCCAACCCCTCCCCACCCACTGACAGACGAGACAGACTCCATAAAGGTGGTGAATGGTGTTTCTTAGAGACCATTTGAAGTACAGGAGCTGTAACATGCCAGGAGATAACAGTTGTGTTTATAGAGGGAGGAAATAAACTGCTTGAGTTGGCTGTAACACTGTGGATAACAGAGCCCCTTGGTTTTCACTCAGAGGGCCTTGGTGATTTTTTTTTTTTGTCCATGCATAAAGACACAAATAAGGGGAATGGAAACAGAAAAGGCAACATACAACATCTAAGAGAAAGAAAAGGAAGAGTTAGCCTAGCAGGACCTGTCCCCAGAACAGGAGTAATAGTGCACCAAAGGCTTGTTTAGGAGAGTTCAAGAGAAGTGCTGGTCTGGGGGCCTCAAGCTTTGCATGCCCACCCCCTAAAAACAGCAGTAAGTAGAACAAGCAGGCCCTGGCTCCTCTTCAGCAGATGCATTCCTGACCATCCATCACATCTCAGTTCCACAAGGAATTAGGGAAGTGCTCAGGGACCGAGGGCTGCTTCACTCCAAATCTTCATCTCTGCCCTCACCCGAGGTGGAGAGCGATGGAATTGCAGGGAGATGAACTCAGCGCAAATGAAATGCTGGGGCATGGAGGCCAGCATGCAAAACCTAGCCCCTTCCCAGGTGCCCTGAGGGGGCAATCCCCAGGGAAACAAAACAAATCTGCTCCTCTCAGCTTTCATACTTCACTCCCACCTGTAAACTCCAGTGACGTTCTCCCCTGCCTCCTCCCACATCCTCTTAAGCCTAGACAGACTTCAGTGTATTCTAGAACCAGGAAGGAGTTTTCTAAATAAAAGGAGTGCCCTCTTGCCAGCCTCTTTACAGGCTACAGCTGGGCTTGTGGAAAAACACAAACCCACAAAACTCACCACCCCTCCTCCTAAAAAAACAGCCACAAAGGGGGAAAAAACCTAACCCCCCCTCAAAAAAAAAAAAAATCCAAGCTGCAGATTCCTCAGAAGATGAGGAGCAGGGCAGCTCATTTAGCCTCATGTATGGCACCACATTCAAACAACTGATAACTTGTTATTTTTGACAGAAAAGGGCAAGGGGCTGGCCTACAGAGAGACACAGCATTCCATGCTGCAAGTTTCCTTCCAGTGGGGACCACCAAACCCAAAAGAACCCAAGGCAAGTAGGAGGATTTCAGTTTGACAGGCAAGATCTGTAGAGATCTGAACTGCTGAGCTGGGACACCTGCTGTCACTTTGCAATATCCACCCCCAGAGCAGCATTTCTGAATCCCCAGCTAACCCATTCCAAGTTATTTTGTAACTCCTGCTGAAAGTTAGGGCTTTGTGGCAGCAGAAACAGGGAAGGCATTCTTGAAACTGACCAAGCCACTCACTGGATTGTCTGTAATATCTCCAATCTCCTTCACCTGCATCTGCTACGAGTAGAACTTCCTTTGACATTCAACCCAGTAAGACAAAAGCAAAGCATCCAGTCCCAATTGCACCACTACCCACAAAGGCTTGGGAAAAGCTACAAGACAGTAAAAAGCCACAGGATCCTGGCTTGTGTCTGCATAGATGACTATTTGAGACACCCCCTCCCACCAGATCATTTACTGTTGTTCTTTTGTTCCTTCTGGCAGGAAGTTTCACTCCCAACACTGCCTTTTAGACAGCAGCAAAACTCCCTGCACTTCACTGTGTTGAGTCTGTTGCACTTGACTGAGGTAATCATGTAGGTTCTCCTTTAAAATAACCAAGAAGGGCCACATTCAGACAGCAAGTCCTCTGAAAATCAGGACAAGGCAGAATCCATAATTGAAGTGCTCACCTCTCCATGACTAGAGGAATCTACATCAGTACATCCAGCTTAGTCAGAAGGCTCACAGCAACTGAGCAGCACAAACCTGCCTTTATTTCAGCAGCTCAGTGAAAAGCTCATGCCATGCTTACCACTCCTTTGAGGCAGAATACTAAAGGATCTCACATGCTCAAGTCCTTCATTCCCAAAGGCACTGTGTTAAGGCATTCTTATTTTCCTAGAACTCACCCAAGCATTATTTGACAAGCTCCCAGGAAATTAAACTGCAAAAGATTCTTTGCAGACAAGCAGGAGCAATAGCTACTTGCTCCTCCTCTACTTCCCTCTCCTCTAAACTCAGATGACCCTGCCTAAAGCTGCAGCAGCTGTTGAAGAATCTAACCATGTTTTAGTAGAGTGCTTCAGAGTTCTAGACAAATATAGAAAGAAATGAAGAAGCTAGGTGGAAGGGAAAAGAAGGATCCAGGGGCAAAAGGAAACAGGCAAGGTGACAGGCAGACTGAGGGAGCTACATTCAAGTAAAAAAGTAGACTGAAGACAAAGCAATGGGGAAAAAAAGGAAAGAACAAAAGGGCAAGTTACACCAAAGGTCTCTGAGCTCTCCAAATCCCCCAGCAGGGAAGGGGCTTGCCAACCCACCCACTCAAAGGTAAGTGCCCTTCATACTTATATTTGTATTTGACCTGGCAGACGAATGTCTCATTTCTACACTGATGGCCACCCCCAACTCCTGTCAGCATGCAAAGCATACCATGGCCACAGTAAGTATGGGAGTTCCAGCCACTACCACCACCTCCCTTCCCCAAGGACCGAAGTTAACCAAGACCCTCCAAGATCTCAACTGAAAAAGGAAGAGTTTAAAGTATTTAGTGCATCTTCACCCTTGATCCTGGGCTTTTCAGTACTTACTTGCAATCACCATCACCACAATGCCACAAATCACTCCCATCATGATCATCATCTGGAAAGAGAGATTGTCAAGCAGTAGTACTTAAAACAGACTGACAAGTTCACAACTTCCCTGCCAGCCAGGGAACCATCCCAGTTCCTGACAGGCAGGACAGCCACGGCCTCAAAGTCTTTCCACAGTGAAAGAATCCTAAGCATTTGAAATCAACTACCCTCTCCAAGCCCTACAGGAGAGGACTAATTCAATTACCTTCTGGTGAAGGAGATGATGACACCAGGGAACTCACCTTGCAGTTCTTCCACCAATACTTCCTTTTGAGCTTTGCTGCACTACTTTCAAACTGTGAGGCACCAGCCTGAAGCGCATCAGCGCGGTCATCGAGCTCTGACAGCTTCTCGTCTCGTTCCAGCACCTTGTCTACATTCACACGCATTAAATCAACCACCTGCAGAAAGGAGGGCAGCAGCAGCAGTTGCATTGGTACCAAAAGGTGAAAACGTAGAAGAGGTAACTTGGCTGCTAGCTACAGCTGAGACACTAACAAGTGAGGACCCTAAGAACAAAAGGTCAGGGCGAGAAACAGCCTTCAAGTGGGGGAGAAGAAAGAATCCTAGACTTAAAGCTGGTATTAAAAGCTCTTAACTCCAACAAGCCTAAGGCACCGCTGCCGGTACAACAAATGCTCACTCCTGGAGGAGCACAGCAGCAACTCGGAGTATTGCTGCCTCAGTGAGGCACCGCCGCGGCACTGCATGTCTGCAGCCACAGCACGGACACGGCCCCGCCAAGTCAGGCAAGGGTCCCCCGCACCAAGGCTGCACACCCACTGCTCCCTTGAAGCTGCAGGCACATAAACGTATTCCCATAAGTCTTACTAAATAGATTCATAGAATGGTTTAGGCTGGAGGGGACCTTGAAGATCATCTACTCCAACCTCCCCGACATAGGCAGGGACACCTCCCACTAGAACAGGTCACTCGACCTCATCCAGCCTGGCCTTGAACACCTCCAGGGAGGGAGCAGCCACAACCTCCCTGGGCGTGTTCCTGTGTCTCTCCACCCTCACTGGAAAGAGCTTCTTCCTAATCTCCAGTCTCAATCTGCCCTCCTCAAGCTTTGATCCATTCCTTTTCTTCCTATCACTACAAGCCCTTGTCAAAACTCCTTCCCAGCTTTCCTGGCAGCCCACTTCAGGTAATGGAAGGCTGCTTTAAGCAGCCTTGGAGCCTTCTCTTCTCCACTCCGAACAACCCCAACTCCCTTAGCCTGTCCCCATAGGGGAGGTTCTCCAGCCTCATCTTGGTGGCCTCCTCTAGACTTGCTCCAGCAGCTCCATGTCCCTCTCATGCTGGGGGCACCAGAACTGGAGGCAGTGCTGCAGGTGAGCTCTCAGCAGAGCAGAGGGGCAGAATCCCCTCCCTGTGCTGCTGCTCTCCCTGCTTTGGATGCAGCCAGCACACAGCTGCCTGCTGGGGCTGCCAGTGACCATTGCTGGCTCACGGCGAGTTTGTCACCAGCTGACACCCTCAAGTTGTTCTCCTTGAGCAGTCTTCTGTGAAAGATGCACAATATGAGGTTCTGAAAATCTAACAGACCTGCTTCTTATAAATCATATCTAGAATTAAGCAGCTTTCAAACATAAAACTAACTCTATGGGCTCCTTTTACAGGTCTGCCATTGCATTTTGTGTATTAGGTATTAAATGTATTCCTGGCACTGGCATGCCAAGAGCATCCACCCTCAGCAACAGAGGCGTGCCAAGAACAGTGCTGCTGCAGAGCAGGACAGTGCAGACAGCCTAAGAGAAGCCAGCACGGCTGGCAGAGTTACCAACCTCCTGCACTTGGGCCTCTGTCTGCTGCAGCCGACGGTTGCTGGTCAGATTGGGGGGTGGCTCGGGGGGGCCTCCACCAGGGGCTTCCCCTTCAGGGGCTGCAGAAGCAGGTTGCTGAGCTGGGTCAGACCTAGGGAAATACACACACAAGCAAAGAGGAAAAACAGCTACTCAAGAGAGAGCTACTACACACACACAACCCTCTCCCCAAACCCACCTGAACCTCAGTGCCCCTAGGCTGCCTAGGCTGGGGCAGTGCTGGCAACATCCCTAAGAGCCTGAACCATCCCGGTGTCTCTCCCGGATCGGGAGCAGGCGAGCTCAGGGGGAAAAGAGGAGCAAGGGCAGCAGAGGATAACGGCAAGGGAAGGCAGCCACAGAGCAGGGGAAGGGTTTGCAAGTGCGGCAGTGCCTGCGGAAGATCGGAAAGCAGGGTGACAGCTGCCTGGCAGTACATGGGTAAACGGGAGATGGTTTGCAGCCTGTCGCAAGGCTCCGGAGGACGGAAGGGGGACGGGGCCACGCCAGCAGAGGCGGCAGGTCAGCAGGAATCCCGGATGAGAGACCCCTGGGACGGCGTACCGCACACGCTCACACCATGCGCTCTGCGGAACCTCGGCAGGGGACAGCCTAAGGAACGGACGCGTCCTGGGCAGCGGTCCGGGAAGCTGTGCCCGCGGCTACTGCAATGCAGCCTTCGGCTCCAAACCCAGCCCATTCCCTCCCGCTCCACACAGCCCCACGGCAGGGAGGACACTCACATAACAGCGCCTGAGCAGGACAGTCCCGGCACACCGCGACCAACGCCGACACTCCGAAACTCCCTGACTACCGCGGAGACTTCGCTCTAATAGGACTCGAAGTCCCGCCCCTAGAGCAAACCGGCTAATCAGAAGTGGCCGCAGGCAGGACTTGCGGCGAGCAGCAAATCAGCACCGTCTGTTGGTTCCCCAAATAGCCAATCAGCGCTCCAGAGCCCCGCCGGAGTGAGGCGCCCTGTGAAGACAGGCCCCGCCCCGCGCTCCGCACAGGCTGCGGCCCCCGCGCCGCATCTCTGGCAGGCCTCAGTGGCCGCTGGCACTGCCCCGCCAGACCGAGCGCGTTCCGTTGGGCCAGGCGGGGCCGGAGCGCGGTTACCTGTCCCGCTTCCGGTTTTCCATCATGAAGCACAGACCGTGCCCATGCCGGAACCCGGGGCTGTGGAGCCACCTCCCGACCCCCGTGCCGGTAGTGCAGTCGTTGGCGCTGTCCCCGCAATGAAGATGTGGCGCTGCTGGCTCGCTTCCACCATGCAGCAGAGTGTCAAAGGGGACCTAAACGGGTCCCCGAAGCAGCTGCGTTCAAGCTTCTGCTGGGGGAAATCGGGGTCCAGGAGCGGCCCCTAAAACAGCTTCGTGTTCGTGGGCTGCCCCTCTGAAGAGTTTGAGAGATCAGCTGGATCAGAAGGGAGAATCCCGCAGCACAAAACGAGTGTCAGGAGCATGCTGGAACAAGAAGCCTCTCTAGATGGCAATTGGTGTGGTGAGTAGGGGACAGGCAATCGGTTCACACCTTTTCCTTTCCTAAGTGTCAGATCTTCGAGCTCATGGATCTCAACAAGGGCAAGCCTTGCGCTGGGGAGGAATAGCCTCATGCACCAGCACAGGTTAGGGGTTGACCTTCTCTGAAGCAGCTCGCTGGAAAAGGACCTTGGAGTCCTGGTGAACAAGGTAATTGTGAGCCAGCAGTGTGCCCTTATGGCCAAGAAGGCCAACAGTATCCTGGGGTGCATTAAGAAGGCTGTGGCCAGCAGATCAGAGGAGGTTCTTCTCTACTCTGCCCTGATGAGACCATGTCTGGAGTACTGTCCAGCTCTGGGATCCCAGTTCAGGGGAGACAGGGAACTATTAGAGTCCAGTGGAGGACTACAAAGATGATGAGGGTATGGGAGCATCTCTCTGACTAGGAAAGGCTGAGAGAGTTGGGACTCTTTAGTCTAGAGAGATCCCTCCTGAGAGGGGCTCTTCTCAGTGCTTATCAGTATCTAAAGGGTGGGGTCGTGAGGATGGAGCTTTTCAGTGGAGCCCAGCAACAGGGCAAGGAGCAGTTGGCACAATCTAGAATGCAGGTGTCATTGGAACTGGCAGCCCAGAGAGGTTGTAGAGTCTCCTTCTCTGGAGACTTTCAGAACCCACCTGAACATGTTCATGTGCAACCTTATCTAGCAGAAGAGTTGGACTAGATGATCTCCAGAGGTCACTTCCAACCCCTGCCATTTTGTGATCTGGCAGATTGGTAGATACATTATAAATTACAGCCTGGGAGCTAAAAGGTTGTGGCTATGAGGAAGGTGAAGACTTAATACAGGGTTGCAACTGCAGATAGGACTATCAAGTATTAAGAAGGTACCTAGCACTAGACTCAATGGAACCTGAAGGAATTTTAAGCTGTGCCTTCAGAGAAGTTGTGAAGGAACAAGTCCTAGGAAGAAGCTACTGTAGCTTGTCAACCTTCCCACCACAGATTAAAAGCCATTCCAATAACCATTGCAACTAGCAGAAGATGGAGCTTGTGGAACTGCTACCCACAGCCCCCTTGCCAAGTTGGTGCTTAGGGGCCAAGAGGTCACAAAGACTGCAAGATACTTTAACACTTTTGTCAGTTTCCATCATACTTTGACCCAAGGATCCTTTACATACAACCTCCAGCCACTCTCTTCCAGGTGTTTGCTCAATCTTTACATGGATCCATGCGCATTTCCTGAATCCATGCCATCTTTTGGCAGGAGGCCCACAGGTCTGCCACCCTGTTCCTGAGCACATGGACTTCAGCTCCTTAAACGGAGATTGGCTTCACCTTCCTAGACCTGAAGTTTTTTTTTCCATTCCTTGCTGCTTCCAACCAAGTGCTTTGGAAGACAAAGTAGCATTACTGTTTAACAAGATACATCAAGTCAGCAGTTAACACCTCAGCTGGAGCATACTGAAATTGATGACTGGGGGACTTGAACACCTCCACTGTGAAGAAAGACAGGCCTGGGGCTGTTTAGTCTGGAGAAGGCAAGGGAACCTTATTAATGGCTATAAATACCTGAGGGGTGGGTGTCAATATGAAGGGGCCAGGCTCTTTTTGGTGGTGCCCAGCGATAGGTCCAGGAACAACAGGTACAAGCTGGAACACAGGAGGTTCCACCTCAGCATAAGGAGACACTTCTGTGTGGTGAGAGTGACAGAGCCCTGGAGCAGGCTACCCAGAGAGGTTGTGGAGTCTCCTTCTCTGGAGACTTAAAGCCTGCCTGGATATGTTCCTGTGTGGCCTGCCCTACATGATCTTGCTTTGGCAGCAGGGTTGGACTTCAGTGATCTTTGGAGGTCCCTTCCAACCCTTAATACTCTGTGATGTAGGATGTGAGAACCTGGGGCACAGACACAAAAAGCATGCTAGAAGTCAGGACAAGGAAAAAAAAAATACTCTTGTGTCAAGTTCAGGGATGCAGGTTGTTAAACATGGAAATGTCAGATGTGACTGGAACAGAACGTGCGGAGACATCAGGCTTGGAGCAGCAGCAGGAACTCAGGGCTGGCGCAGAAATGCACAGTAAAGGTTACAGAAAGCACTAGGAAGCCAAGTGCCTGAAAGCTGGCTTTATTTTGACCATGCTGCCATGAACCTATGTTCTACGTGCCTAGCAGAGCGGCTCCTCAGCGGTGCTTGCCGGTGCGATTGAAGCGCTTGTACAAGAACCGGATCCTCTTGTTGAGGTTGTGGTAGTCGTCTGCAAACATGCGATCTCCCACCACCTGCCTCTTGCGGATACACCTCTGCAGCTCATTCCCCCGCCAGCCTCGCAGCCACGTGGGACCTACTATGAGGTTCTTCGGGTGGATCTGGAAACCGCCTAGGAAGAGAGGAGCAAGGCAGAGAATCTGAAGACAGGCCACAGAAGAAGCTATTCCCCAAGAACCTGGCTCCAGTCCCTCCCGACCCTCTCGCTGCTGCAGGAGCCGCTTGCCCGCAGATGGCTCCAGCCTCCCTCCCCTCCTGCCCTGGCAGTGGGGAGTAGGGGAGCCTTACCCAGTATGCCTATATTATCGTAGACCCCGAACATGGCCCGTTTTTCCGTCCACCGATCCACCTGCTTACGCTTCGGGGGCTCCTTGATGCGGATGGGCCGAGTGAGTCCTGCCAGGGGCGAGGAAAGGGGCACGGGGAGACCGGGCCGCACAGGCCTGCAGCGCGCCCCGCCACCGCTGATGCTTCGCTCGGCCTGGAGCAGGGGCGCTGCCGGAGCTAGCATGGCTCGTACCGCCGCCCGCACCAGCGCCGCCATTGGGGCGCTGCCGTGGGGCGCTCAGCTGCCGGCCCGGGGGGTTGCAGGAACAGTACCGCTGGGGCCCCGCCCCGTGGCTGTGGCTTTAGCCACGCCCCTGCAGCTCGCTGAGGCCGCCGGGAAGCGGGGGGACGCGGAAGTGGCGTCAGGGCTAACGGTCGAGCGAGAAGCCAGCGATTGGGCGAGGCGCTGGCGCGTCGCAGCGCTGCTGGGCGCTGATAGGCCGGTAGGAGCCAGCGCCGCGCCGCGCGCTGGTTTGAGCGCCGAGGCTCTTTCCGAGGCGACGGCTTCGGCATTGTGCTGTGCTGGCGGCCATGGCCTGGGAGTTCCATTTGCCCCTCGCTCCCGCCGATCTGCTGCGCGGCGGCGACGACGACGACGGCGGCTGTGGGCGCTATGTCGTGCAGGAGGTGTTGCCCGTCCGCGACCTGCCGCCCGCTATCACAGGTAAGCTCTTCACCACCACCCTTACGCTCGCAGGCCCGGCCCTGTCCTACTGACGGCTCATGGCCGCGATTGGCTCCTCTCCTTCCTTCTCTGTGTTTCCCTGTAGCCTTCCGGACGGCTTTTCGAGCGCAGGGCGCGTTGGCAGTGCTGCAGCATTTCGATTCCATCTACAGCTTGCTTCAGTGAGTGCAGAGGCGAAGGGTGCGGAGCCGAGGGCGCCGGGAGCGGAGTCGAGCCGGGTGGGGGAGGGCTGTGGGTGGGCTGGTGTGCCTGGGCGCTCGGGCAGCTCGCAGCCCTCACCCACTGTGTTTGCCCCGCAGCCACTTCCAAGCTGTAGAGTCTGCTGTCAAGGAGGATGCTATGGAGCTGATGATGAAAGGTGGGTATCTGCTGGAGTAGACCTAATCGGTTACTCTCTTTTGGCAGCTCAATGATGATATAAAGGCTAATGTGACTCAACCAGCTGGGTTGCACCCTCAGTCCATTCCAGTAATACAGGTCTGTAATCTTGGTGGACAATGCTGAGCTGTGCATGTTCACTGTAAGGGCAGGCCGACAGAAAATCCACTTCCTCATGTCCCTGAGAAATACTTCTTCAGGAAGCATCAGCTCCAAGTGAGTTGCTTTGAGCTGACAGGAGGCTGTGGGAATAGGATAGGACAGCACATCCAAGGTTTGGGTTGCAGGGGGCAACCCATGTTAAAGCTGGTGAGATGTGAGCACAAGTCTTTGGTAATCTGATGGCTGCTCTGAGTCTCCAAAGGGGAGGGATGGTTCAGGGGCCTGGCGAGGAGTGCTCACGACTTTCTGCCTCTCCTCAGTGGTGTCCTCTCATTCCAATGAGCTTCCTACCATCCTGTCTGATTCTGGGCTGAGCTGTGCAGACCGCACTGCTCACCTTAATGCTCTCAAGATGAACTGCTACTTGCTGACTGGTCTATCGGATGCCTTTGAAATGGAAATTTACAAGTGTGGTTTGCTGGAAACAGATCCTGGTGGGAAGGTAAGTGAGGGGACTGTGGGAAACCCAAGATGATTAAAGTAGGAAACATGTAAGCTTGCTGAGCTTTGTGATGACTATCAAATGTTATAGCTGGGTTTATTTAAAACACCAAGAGCAGTGCTTAATATGGAGTACTGATATTTCTCTGAAACTGTACATGGAAAACAGCCAAAGTGATGTCATGGTTTAACCCCAAGCAACAACTAAACTTCACACAGCCTCTCGTTTACTCTCTCTCCAGTGGAATGAGGAAGAGAATCAGGGGAAAAAAACTCTACACCCTGACTTGTGATGAGAACAATAACTAAAAATAATAATAGCATAATAATAAAGGAATATAACTAAAAGAGGGAGAAATAAAAAAAGACAAGTGATGTATAATACAGTTTCTTGCCACCAACTATCTACTGCCCATGCAGTGATCCACACTCCCCTCAAAGACAAATTCTCCTCAGTTTGTGTACTGAGCATGGTCTGTGGGCTGGAATATCACTTTGGCTAGTTTGGGGCAGCTGTCCTGGCCCTGCTCTTTCCCTGCTAATTATGCAGTGCAGGGGAAATTGAGAAGATCTTGAAGAAGCTGGGCATGAACCAGCAATGAGCATTTGCAGTTCAGGAGGCCAATGGCACCCTAGGCCTGGAGATGTTTAAGAGGACTTTGGATGAGGCCCTTAGTGCCATGGTTTAGTTAATTTGAAGGGTTAGGTGATAGGTTGGACTCAGTGATCCTAGAGGTCTTTTCCAANCTTGTTGCTCCAACCTAGATCCAGGACCTTGCACTTTGCCTTCTTGAACCTCATCGGATTCTTCTCAGCCCACCTCTCCAACCTGTTCAGGTCCTGAATGCCATCCCATCCTTCAGTCATGCAAACCACACCACTCAGCTTGGTGCCATCAGCAAACTTGCTGAGGGTGCCTCAATCCCACTGTCTGTCATTGATGAAGACATTGAACAGCACTGGTCCCAATACCAGCGAGGGACTCCACTTGTCACCAGTCTCCGTCTGGACGTGGAGCTGCTGACCGCTACCCTTTGGATACCATCATCCAGCTAATTCTTATCCACTGCACAGCCTGCCCATCCAATCCATATCTCTTCAGCTTAGAGAGAAGGATACTGTAGGGGACTGTGTCAAAGGCTTCACAAGCCTCCAGCTGGATGACATCTGTTGGGCTTCCCTTGTGCCGTGAAATTTAACAGTGATTTTTGTATTTAGAAGGGAGCAAGGTGGTGATGGTGTGTTTCATGTCATTATCCTGCTGCTGTATCTTCTTGTGTAATCTCCTTTCTAGAATAAGAAGAAAAGTGCCAAGACCTGTGAATTCTTGTGGGAAGAGGAGAGGGAGTCTCTTTTACAGCTGCTCCTGCAGCTGATGCAGCTGGATCTGCGTCAGCTCTGGAGTGGTTTGGTGATAGAAGAAGAGTTTATTAGGTATGGAACAGAGTGTATGGAAAAGTGTGATGAGTGACAGGGGTTTTCTGGAGAGGAAGGTTAAATATTCAATTTGTCAGTGAGGTACAGCCTTGTGGGGTGCAGATTGCTGGGAAACTGAGGGAACCACCTTAAGGCAGAAAAGATGTATTATGGAACTATCTCCTCGTGTAGGCCTTGAGAATTCAGATGTTGTTTGCTCAGATTTTTTTTTAGGGTTCTGGAGAATCTCTCTTGAGGTATGTTTGCCTAGTGGAGTGTGCTAGAATCATGGTGGTCTAAGTTGTGACTCTGAGCTTCACTGTCTTGTCTTCTGTGACTTTAGCTTAATGACAGGAAGCTGCTACCGTATCCTGGAGAATCCAAGTATTGGTCTTCAGAGGCACCGCGCCACACGGGAGGCCATAACCCATCTGCTTGCTGTAGCTCTGGGTCACTACAATCGCATGTTCAGTGAGTTCCTGCTCTTCTGTCTTCCTAGAGCCA
The DNA here is from genome assembly GCA_013399775.1 of Semnornis frantzii. Taxonomy (NCBI): domain Eukaryota; kingdom Metazoa; phylum Chordata; class Aves; order Piciformes; family Ramphastidae; genus Semnornis; species Semnornis frantzii. The sequence continues at coordinate 16,615 of VWYK01034661.1, forward strand.
CTCACAGTTACTTTCTCTGACCTCTTCCTTCTCCTGTGTGAAAGGTACCACTGTGAAGATCACACAGATGCTACAGCATTTTGAACACGTAGCCCCAGTGTTTGCACAGGCTGTGAGCGTCTGGGCTACAGAGTATGGCCTGAAAAGCCTGGTGGGAGAATTGTTAAGGTGAGAAAAAATACCCTGAAGCTTGTCCTTCTATTTGTAGCAACTCCAGACACCTTACTCCTTGTTTCATCTTTCTGCACAGGGAAATCGGACAGAAAGGTCCCCAGGATCTGTCTCGTGATACTTCTGGAGTCAAGGGTTATGCTGCTTTTATAACTGAGCTGGCAGAACGGACTCCAGCTCTGGTGCTCTCCAACATGAGTGTTCTGCTGCCTCACTTGGATGGGGAGGTACATTCCCACAGTATTACCTGTCTGGAGGCTGGTGGGAGGTGCTGCTATCCAGGTTTTTTCCATCCAAAACCAGGTTTTGGAACTTATTTCACAGAGACCAAGAAGCCAAAACTTGCCCTGAAGTTCAGCAGGTTCTGATCATAGAATGGTAAGGTTGGAAGGGACCTCAAGGATCATCTAGTTCCAACCCCCTGCCATAGGCAGGGACACCTCCCACTAGCACAGGTCACTCAAGGCCTCCTCCAACCTGGCCTTGAACACCTCCCTGGGCAACCTGTGCCAGTGTCTCACCACCCTCACTGTAAACAACTTCCTCCTAACATCCAGTTTCAGTCTCCCCTCTGCCAGTTCAAACCCACTGTCTCTTGTCCTGTCATTGCAAGGCCTTATCAATAGTCCCTCCCCAGCCTTCCTGTAGGCCCCCTTCAGATCCTGCAATGCCACTCCAAGGTCTGGAAGCCTTCTCTTCTCCAGACTGCAGAGCCCCAACTCTCTCAGCCTGTCCTCACAGCAGAGCTGCTGCAGCCCTCTCAGCATCTTTGTGGCCCTCCTCTGGACTGGCTCCAACACTTCCATGTCCTTCCTGTGCTGGGGGCTCCAGAACTGCACACAGGACTGCAGGGGGGGGCTGGGGAGCGGAGAGCAAAGGGGCAGAATCCCCTCCCTTGCCCTGCTGCCCACACTGCTCTTGCTGCAGCCCAGCACACAGTTGCTGTCTGGGCTGCACTCACACTGCAGCCTCATCTTGAGCTTTTCATCACCCCAGACCCCCAGGGCCTGTTCCTCAGGGCTGCTCTCAGCCATTCCCCACCCAGCCTGGAGTTGTGCTTGGGATTGTGCCTACCCAGGTGCAGGACCTTACACTTGGCCTTGTTGAATGTCATGAGGTTGCCCTGGGCCCACCTCTGCAGCAAAGGAAGCAGAAACCATATCCACTGTCAGAGTACAGGAGACTGCTCTCTGGTCTGAGATCCCAGCTGTTGCCCTTGTTCTTCAGTAGTTAAGGAGTTTGTCACTGTGTTGGCTTTTCTTAACCTGCCCTGAAAAGCCAGAAGAGTTCCTCATATCAGTTCTTGGCTTCTAGCTGGCCAGCAGGGTTGGATTACCGTGGCTTGCAGGCACAGCCGTGCTCACCCAAGGTTAACACAAAGCCCATAATGGAGAGGATCCCTGAAGGCTGCAGCCTGGGACTCGGAGGGCCCAAATGCCCTTGGCACAGGGATCCGGCGTTTGCCCGCTCCTGGCTGACGAGCTCTTCTCTTTGCAGAGCTACATGCTGCGCAATGCCGTTCTGTCGGCTGTGGCCGAGGTGGTGGTGCAGGTGCTGAAGGGTGACCAGCTGGAGGAGGCTGCCCGTGGCACTCGGGACCAGTTCCTGGAGATCCTGCAGACCCACGTGCATGACGTCAACAGCTTCGTGCGCAGCCGCGTGCTGCAGCTCTTCACTCGCATCGTGCAGTGCAGGGTGAGTGATGGTTTGGGAGTTCCC
>VWYK01034662.1:8937-42354 GCA_013399775.1 Semnornis frantzii
GACTGAAAACTCTGCCATTGTTTCAGCACTGAATTTCAGTCAGGGGAGTACCACTAAACTTCCCAGCAGGAGATTAAGTGGCATGAGAAAGATTAAGAGCATTCAAAATCCATTAATAACCACTAGAATCACTTTTTTTGAGGATGTAAATACTGTTAGTTTTTTCTGTTGCTTGACAATTGCTTTAAGTAGAAGTCCTCCAGCTCTTCTGGAAAGTGAGAAGCTTTTGATCACTGCAGCATTACAAAAGCCTGTGAGACAAAAGCTCTGTAACCAACTGCAATAAAGGATCACCACTACCAACGTGTAAGTTCCTCTACACATTGCACATACTCAAGACTACCTCAAGCAGAAAAGGAGGTATTTTTTATCTTTCAGGAGTTTTTTATTCCTCACTCTCCTACCTAAGACAACAGAGATGGAAAATAAGTATAGAGGTAGTGCTCAAGTACTAAACCGTATGCTATTTTCTTACAGGGCTCCTAAGTTCGTTCCATCAGGTCAATTTAGTAGAGATATTTTACTAATATAGTCAGTTTTCTTAGATTCTTTATTTCATGAATTTCTCATTTATTACTGCTTTTCTTAAGCAGTATCTTTATTAGTTTTAAGTGCCCTTGCTATGTCAAGATCAAGATTTTTGAACACCACAGCAATTCTGAACGGGTCTGTTTGGGGAAAATTTGCAATGTTCTATAAATAATGCATTGTTATTATGATATTGTCATATTTGTTTGTATTCCTCTGTTCCTCAGACTCTGTACCCTGTAAGGAAACAAAACACACAGTTGTACTGCACACAAACAAGCCCTTATATATCAATATGAGACATAATAACCATTCCAAGGAAAAGAGAAAGTTAATTTACAATACAAATAAGATTACTCCAAAGTCAGAATCAGTTTTATTCCATGGCGGTTTGTTTTTTAACAAGAAGACAAAGTAATTAGTGACCAGGAAAGCAGAACTGTAAGTACAAAATGTCAGCTTGACAAAAGGGAAGGAAGAGAAGGAAGAATCCGTTCTATTTTCTAGGCAGAAGATAGAGACAAGGAAGTGAAAGGGTCTTTTGAAGTTTGCAGAGAGCACATCTCTTATCTTACTTGTGTCAGCAGACCTTCTATCTCTTCTGCCGGACCACTTCCGTAAAAGTTGACCCCACCTATGACAGAGATGGGTCTTCTTTTTCGCCCTCTGTGGTAGCCTACTGTGTTGCTTTGGATCACGGGCGCAAAGGAAGCCAGTCCTGGCTGAGTTTCTCCATCCACGCAGTCTGTCTGAGACTCCACTGCAACAGAATCTTCTGGTATAGATAAACTTCTGATTGACATTTGACCATAATCTGAGAGAGGTCTGGGACGAGATCTTCTTCCAGAGCCCCATCTCCTGGGTGTGATCTTTTGTGTATCTGCCTTTTCTTCATCCTGGGATGGGGACTTCTTCCAGTGGTCATCAGAAACAACCTTTTTAAATGTGAACAAGTCAAATAAGCAACAGAATTTTCTGACAGTTAATAATTTGTCAGTTTTTCACATGGCAGATCAACTTAATATTGCTAAAGTGAAAGTTACCAGAAATACAACAAATGCAACCGAGAATTCAGGAAGAGACCAACTTCAAAGGGAAGACACTGTGATGTTTGTGCTGAGTAACCACCAACACCTCTAAACAAACATGACTAAGAACACTAAAAACTCAGCAGTACAGACAGACCCTATCATAAACACTGAATTCACTGAATGCTGTCTTGGAAAGACAGCTCTGGCACTCACAGGACATGCGCCTTTGCACAAGTAAGATGTTAGATGTAACACCAGTAAAAATAATACAATCAGCACATTGTGGTTTTGGACTTTTTACCAGAGCCTGTAGTGAGAGGACAAGAGGCAATGACTTTGAAGTGACAGAGGACAGGTTTAGATCGGACATTAGGAAGAACATATTTTTTGCAGTGAGGATGGTGAGATACTAGGACAGGTCCAGGGGATGCCCCCTCCCTGGAAGTGTTCAAGGTTGGATGGAGCTTTGAGCAACCTGATCTAGCAAGATTTCATGCCCTCAGAAGGGCAAGTTGGACTAGATGATCTTCAAAGGTTTCTTCCAACCCAAACCACTCTATGATATTCCTCAACTTTACCTTTATTCAGTGATGAAAAAAAACAGTAAGGCTGCAGTTCGACTGACTGCCAATCCTAGGTAACTGTAAGTTGATACCAGTATGGGCAGTTGGAACCCCTCCTACCACTCACACCCACAATATCACTTGGGTCAGATCTGGAGATTGTGCAGCCACATGAGAATTGGGTGAGCAAGCTCATCCAGTTTAGAAGGGAGAAGCTAATTTTCAATATGCCCAAGGAGGTTACAGCCTAAGACTTGTTAGTCAATGTAGTCTGGACCTAGTCTACAGACTAGGACCACAGATAACACAGGAAAAACTAATGTTTTTAGAGAGGAAGCTTGGGAAATTAGCATGTTGTTCCTATTTAACAGCACATCTGGCTCACAGAGGTTAATGCCTAAAGGTGTCATAATTGCACTGACACTAAAAGTTTGAAAATAAAATAGCTTCAATCAAAATACTTGTTAGAGGGAATATTTTGAGGGATTTCGATACATTTGGAGTAATACTGCTGCAAACTTTTCAAGCAGTTTTTTTGACCAAAAAAAAAAAAAAAAGTAAACATTTTCTATTAACTTTTGCCTCAATTTTACAAACTCTCAGTGTTTCCCTGACTCCTTTATAATGAACAGAAAAGAAACACAGAAAGTAAGATGGCTGTTTCTGGGCTAGGTGGCAGCTTGTATGAATGTCTGACAGAGTGACTGATAAACTCCAAAGCACTGCTGAGCAAGTGCACCATGCCCCAAGTTCTCATACAAATTATGAACTAATTCTGACTTTCTTTTAAAATAACTCAGCCTCCTTCTTTAGACTACCCAAGTTCATTCCTGACTATGTTTGAAAAATAAGTACTCCAAAAACACGAGGCATTATTTTGTGTGTCTCTGACTACATTTTGGGCATCTGTTTCAGACCAAATGAAGGCATTTCAGGTATTGCATATTCAAAGTAAACACACAGCCAGAAATCATTTTTTTACAGTGATGCCTGTGAAAGAGTTTATCTTCTGTCACTCTCTTCTCCACCTACCATTTTCAAACAGGTTGGTACAACCAAGTCACCTGATACAGTGGATAGATTTTGCTTTTTGTTTGAAAGGTAGCTTAAGACAAATATCACTACATTAAAACACTTCAGCTAGTATGTAGATTTATTAGTCAGTATTTCAACATGATTACTGCAATTAAGGTATTAAAAATTATCAATGTCATACACTGTTCTACATCAAATGATTTCACTTACAGTATGAGACTTACTCTAAATAGACCACTTGCATAAATTCTGATTTCTATGGCATCACACCTGTCACTCAAGCATACCTGACCTTCTCTGCAGATCTTAGCTCAGGATCAGTTTCAACAGCACAAGCAATTCAGTACAAAGTCACTCCCTGACTGGTGCACTGACATAACTTCAACAAAGCTGTTCCTTAAACACAGTCCCTGCGAGGTCAGAGGAGCAAAATCACCAGTTAAATAAGGTTCTTACCTCAGAATCAGACACAGGTAAAGGGTCTCCACATATGCAGTGACTGAGAAAGGAGTTCATGAGAGCCATTTCATGTTTTTGTTTTGCAAAGACTTTTCCACAAGAGCTACAAATGTGGGAACGTTCTCTGCGTAACCAGTCAGGCAAAGTTCATCCCATGATCCCGTACTTTTAGACTGAGGGAAGGACACGTCACATGTCATCTCCTAATCTGCTTTTTACACCCTTATCTTGAGCAACAGCATTTGCAAAGAGAGGACTGCTTTCCTTCTGCAGCACTCCACCTACAGTAGTGATCCAAATGACAGCGAGATTAATCGCTGCTGCACAATAAGCAATGCTGAAGGACATGTGTTTTCAGCCTTGCATCTATTATAAACTGCATGGAAGAGTAAAACAGAAAACAAAGTCCTCTCATAACAAAAATCGGAGAAAGCCGGACTAATAAACTCGCATTCCTCTAAATGGCCTACTCAAACAGGACTTTATCAGTAGCCACTTACTAGTAGGAATAAAATATTCAGCACACAACTCACAGGCTCCAGTACTGCTGTCACTTAAGCATAACTGTGACTCTTGACATCGACCAAAAGATTTAAGGAATTCTAAAGACACGTCCCAGGCTTTGTACTGGTACAGCACCATCGACCTCAAATTACCTTCTCTTGATTAATCCTCTATAAAATGGGTTAATTGTATAGCATTATTGGTAGCATCTACAGACATGAGTAAAGATATACATGGTGCTTCACACAGGATGGCAATCAAAACAGCATACACTGATTCATGCATTGCAAGCATTGGTCAAAAATGTCAAGGTATGCCAAGATGTCTGAGAAGTAAAAGTCTATGCTGCATCCACATTTGATTTTCTAAATTTCACACACACTAGTCTAGCAATAGCACAGGATCACCAATGCTACCAATCAAGACTATTTATCTTGTCCTTAAGGCTGCATCTTCAGTTAGATTTCTTTTAAGACTTCAAGCACAAACAGCTCTACCTATTTATACTGATGCAAAGAAATTAATTTTATCTGACAGCTAAATCCCTGCGACAGAGTATTAGTTAAACTGTTGCTTTTCACTCACTTTCCTTTGACAGCAGTGTATCTACAAATAACAGCCATTTCAAATGAACACTCACTTTGATCCAAGTTACACTTTTATTTGCTCTTGTCCTCATGTAGAATGTCTCTCTTAGAGTGGGGATTCAAGTCCAGATTCCCACATCTCAACTTTAATGTCTGTGGTCAAGGTGTCTTTATGCCAGCTAGATGCTAAAGCTGTCATCTTAGCCTGTAGAAATCTTAGGTGAAATTTTGTTGCCTGAACACAGGCATCCAGGACCCATTTAGAATGTCCTAAATGTTCTAAAATATCTCCACGTCATGCAAGCATGACATAAGACCTACAGAAGCCCAGAGCCATCCAGAAGGAGCCAGTGGAGGGAGAACCAATCAGGGCACCTCCAGCAGTACTCCAGTTGAGCATCCAACAGTGTCAGCCAAGCCTACAGAGCACTATGGACAGGAATCAGGTGCCAAACCTAACTGCAGGTAGATGTAGATAGTACTACAAACCATGTTGCCCTGTGTTGTGGGGAACCCTGTTTGGTCCGCATCTCCTGCTCCAGCAAGGTGCAGCTTCCTCACAGGGTGCTTTCCAGCTGTGTGCAGCTGACTTGGATACTTGCCCCTCATTGCATCCGGCACTTCTTTTTAGGTAACTCGGCCCAGCTCTAGGTGCCACTTTCATGTGTGCTGTTTAGGGTCTGACCTCCAGTGCCCCCTGATCCACACCAATCAGGCTAGGGCAGGAGCTTTCCCAGGTTGCTCCCAGGTAAGACAATTACACTGCAGAGCCTAAGCCTAGTCAGGCCAAATCTCCCCTTTGCCTGGGCCCAGACTGATTTCCCAACTCAGGCACAGCAGCTTCAAGGACTTGATCATGATCTCACTCTGTTTGACCTGGCATTGGCACAACCCTGCTGCATTTAATGGCACATGACTGCTGTTGCATTCCCTGTTACTCATTAATACCAGTGTAAGCAACATCAGCATCAGGTGTTTACCTACTGAAATCTTAGCCTAGCCTTTAGAGCCAGAGGAGAGCCAGGTTCTGCAACTACTACTCAGATTACAGTGTATATTTGATAAACTCAGCACCCAAAATTGTCCTCAGAGGGAGTGCTGCCCAAGGAACATGAAATCTGTACAGTACTGATAAAATGTTGCTTATGTGGATGCAATTTTTATCAGTTAAATAGCAAAAAAATGCTAGTTCCTGAAATTGCATAGCAGGACTTTTGCTGGCACAGTTATGCCAGCCACAACAAACACTTCATTCTATACCCAAGCCCATTCTCCACTGCAGAAGAAGCCCAATCTGTTAAGTCTAACCCAACACAGCCTGCAGCTGGTCAGCTTGCTGCTGTTGGTACCATTGTGAGGGCTGACATACTGATATGGTGGCAAGCAAAAAAGAATCCCTGTGTTACTTTTTGTTATTCTGTTTAGGCCAATAAACTCCCTAATGAAAATAAAAGCACTGCTCCATAAACTTGTTCATCCCTGTGCATTACTGAGGTTTCCCATTTACTAATCTGCATTTCAACTCCTACCGTTAACCTAACTGGATTCTTAAATTGTCTTTTTCTGTTCTAAATGTATGGATACAATTATTGCTTCATAATCACAGGATCACAGGATGTTAGGGGTTGGAAGTGACCTCCATAGATCATCAAGTCCAACCCACCTGCTAGAGCAAGTCACGCAGGAACACATTCAGGCAGCTCTTGAAAGTCTCCAGAGGAGTTTCCGCAGCCTCTCTGAGCAGCATGTTTCAGTGCTCCATGACCCTTACAGTAAAGAAGTTCTTCCTCATGTTGAGGTGGAACATCATGTACTGTAGTTTATACCCATTACCCCTTGTCTTGCCCCAGGGCGCAACTGAGAAGAGCCTATCCCCTCCCTCTTGACACCCAGCCCTCATATGCTTATAATGTAATGTATACATATAGACAAGCACAGCAGTGTAAGAGGACACTTGAAATCTTCTGAATGTTTGGTTTGCTTTTTCTCCTTAGTTCCACAATAAGTTGCAATGCTCCTTATTTTGGTGTCTCTCTTTTTGAGCTGCCTGGCTGAAATGCACCCTTGCTAGCTGTGGCTCCCTTTTTGTAATGTAAAGAAAGAAAACCAGAATCTAATAAGGCAAGTTAATTTCCAAATGCAATTTCTAAAAAGGTGTGATAAATTAAACAGATTATAATTCTGGCTGAGAATAAGCTACAAGGACAAACTGAGCAGGCTGAGTAGTTTCAGAACATGATTACTACACGTTCTTGGTGAAAACTTGTGATAGATAATCAGTTGTCTTCTTCTGTAAATGACAAGAATTAAAAGCCTCACAGTATTTATGTTATGTCATATAGGTATCTCTGTACTTTGATGTGATGAGTACACATTTTTGTGTACATTTAAGGGTCTATAAAAAAGTGTACAAACTCCCTCTCTGGATTTATTCAAGACTGCCTGGATGCATTCCAGTGTGATCTCGTATAGGTGATTCTGCTCTGGCAGGGGGGTTGAAATAGATGATCTTTCGAGGTCCCTTCCAGCCCCTGACATCCTGTGATTCTTATGCTAGCAATGACAGCTACATGCCAGCATTATAACTGGTGACTATTAAATAGCTTATATTTAAATCTAACACACTAATTGCCAAATGCTTCAAGTCAGTAACAATATTAGAATTGATTTCTCAGCTCATATAAGCCACCAAATATATAAAGAACCAAGTGACCATAGCATAGTGCCCATCAATTATCACCTTCAGTTAACAGAGTCAGGACAACTTGTCTCCATCCAGGTACACCATAAAAAGCAACCTTTGCACTTTCTCTTATTGTTAATAGCAGCTGGGGAGCATTAGTGGAAGTTCATTTATCATTACAGCAAACTGAGGTCAAAAGCTTTTTTAACGTTTCGTGGATATGATCAATATTTTTATATGGAAACTCCTGTGACAGAGCACAGAGATTATGAGACGCCATATACAATGCAGCCTCACACAGAAAATATATTTTTTTTTTGCTTTCTTTCCAGATTTTGTAAAAAGATCCTAAAGGGTTATGAGGGACCAGTGATTCCCCGTTAATACAATAGGCTAACAATTTCCAACACTGATACCACCACAGCAACAGTTATCATGGAAAGGATTGCTTTTACTGTAGAAGAAAGCACACATTCAGGCAGTGTTTGCAGCTTCTGCCACAAACTAACCAGAATTATTAAACCAATCCAACTTACTTACATGAAGAACCTTCCATCTATTTCTAAGTAATTGCAAATGGCATTATATTCAATTTCTTTACATCCCTCTGCCTCCTCTGCCTCTAGCATATTTTCTTTTTAATTAGCCTTTGGGAAGACCACAAATACATGCACTGATTATCTAACCCTAGAAAACACAGTGCTGTTCAAGCAGTGGTCTGCAAGAGAGGCAAATACAGAAATAACTGCAACAAAACTGCAGTTATGCCTATACAAACGAGCAAAGCAGAAGGAATCAAAGTAATACAATTATATTAAAAATTAATGTAAGTTTTAGCTGCTTGGATATTACAAACATCATAGCACGATAATCTGCCTTTTCTTCCACCCCTTAAACTTGAGTGGACCCACAGCACAAAAATTTGCAGAGCACTGCTTCACAGAGGGACTCCCTAAAGGAATACAGTTGAACTTTACTGGTATGAGCTCTTAGAATGGATGCAGGAAATACTGTGCATTGTAATAAAGTAAAATTACATTAACTCTACCTTGTAATATGGTAAAATCATTCCCCATAAGCACCACAAACTACTGTGGTAAAACATTCATTTTGGAAGTTTTAAAAACTGGGGAAAAAAATTCTATTCTTGGGAATTGTCAACACCAAAGTAATTGTGGTGTTCTAGCTAGCAAACACACCTATAAAATGACATTAAAATATGACATTTAGTCATAGAAATACATTTCTAAGGCATTCTTTAAAGCAGGTTTGCTTCCTTTTACCTGATTTTGAAAGCCTTCTTATTATAATCAACATGCGAGCCACTTTCCCTCTCAGCAACATGCCTTACCAAGATTAGAGAGTTCACCTTCCTAATATCCCCATTTCACAGATAAGGAGCAGACACAAAGTAGTTAAGTCAGATAAGTCACAGAGGAAGCATAAGGCCAAACTGGAAATGACAAGCGGATCTCATGACTCTAAAATCTCTTCTCTGCTTCAAGGACTTCCTTCATGCTCTCCTCTAACTCATTTCCTAAACAAAATCAGCTAACTGATTTCCGACTGGCATAGGGGAGTTTGCAGGGAAATACATTTGCTTTGCAAAAATAATCTCCTTGATCATATAAAAATGCAAGCCTGCTAAAACCAGAAAACTGTTTCCACCATTTTTCCAGTGACTGATACCTGGGGGCAGCTGGGTGGTGCTCTAACACAGCACTGTCCTTTCTTCAGTATCTAAACTGGGACAGCAAGCAGCTAAAGTATAGAAAAGGAGTATTCATATCTTCCACCTCCTTTTAGACATATAGACATAATCGATCCCTAAACAGTTTCTTTAGCAGCTCAGAACACAACAAATCAAGTAACACGTTAAAAACAAACAAACAAACAAACAAACAAAAAAAAAAAAAACAAACCCCACAACCTTTTCTTTAGCAAAACAACCAGCTTTTTCCAGGCTGCCATTGTTAATATCTGCTTGTGAACCTCAAGAAACAAATATAACCACAGGCTGAAAGTGGAACAAAGCAAAACATAAAAAGCCATTGGATTTTACATCTCTTCAGTGTCTTTCCAGGTGGAGGCCTTCTGGTTCCCTCTGCTTTCTAACCTCCCAGAGTAAAGCCTCATCCTCATCATCACTGCCCAAGCCCAAATCCAGCCACCAGCAGATCCCAGCAGCAGTTACAAACACCAACTTCTGTGGGATGGAGCTGCCTTGGGCAACTCTAGGTCTGCATACTATTAGATCCTGGAGCATGAAGCAAGGAAGAGGTTGCTGTAGTTGAGCTTGGAGTACAAAGAATCAAGGCTGCTGTGCTCAGTCTCTTCCAGCACCTGGCCAGTCTCCCAGCCTGCCACGGCATCCTGCTCAGCATCCTCAGCTGAGCAGCAGAGCACATGGGGAGGTATCAGAAGCAGCACAGCAGCCTCCAGATGTCAGTGAGGGGAAATGCAAGTGACTAGGAGGAAACTCTGCAGCTACTTCTGCTCATTGTGGACATTGCAGCCTCCTAGCATTGAGGTGGATTTTCAGCTCTGACAATTCAACGCCGCACTTGACAGTAAGACCAAATTTCATGGCCAGATGTGCTGTTCCACTCCCTGTGGTACTATTACTTTTAATCCCAGGGTGAGCAGTGCCTGGCATACTAAGATGTCAGAGGAGACCTACAGCAGAGTCAACTACCACATACTCTGAAAAAGCAGAGGGGCACAAATGTAGTTAGGAAAGGGAGCAGCCTTGGATTTGTGGCAATGTGCAGTGGGTTCTGGTTTAGCTCTGTGGAAGTGCTCCTGGAGGTCACTGTCTGAGCAACTCTGGAGTCATTGTGTGACTGTATCCTGACTTGTGCAGAGCAGCCCAGAGAGTTTATTGTTATATCAGACCAGCATCACTTGCTCTAACTGAAACTTCAGTCTGGTGTCAAAAATGCTGTTGAGAGCCTGTTACAGTACTCTGCTGCTCTGGCCTCAGGCTCTACAGCCAGCAAGATCAGAGTGTCACTGGAGTGGTGAGCCCTTCCTCCAAATTACAAGCCCTCCTTATTTACTTTACCTAATTGTACTTCACAGTTTAGCTTATTTTTTTTTTCTTTTTTTTTTTTTTCAGTTATACAGATTCATTTGATTAAGCCACAGTCTATAAATTACATGAATGAAACAGAGGTGGGAAAAAAAAAAAATATATCGGAGAGTTGAAACAACCTATCTCCCAGCAGTTCTGCTCATGCTCAGTCCCATAACACTCAGGAGCTCATGGTAGGTACCAAGGATGCCCATCCTCAGCTTCTGGCTGCTGCATGCTCCTTATGAGTACTGACCATGACCACATCCAGCCACTATCCTTTGATCCTTTACTGTGAGGACCCTTTCTGAAAGAAGAAATAGGATGAATTGTGAGGACAGATCTACATCCTCTCCATATTCCCACCCATACAGAGCTGCTTCCTTTCCTCTGTAAGCTGTCTCCCAGGTTAAGCAATCAGTGCTCAATATTCAGAGTCAAGAGACCTGTACAGGACAGACCGGCTCAGCTCTGCCAGCAGCTGAGCTCTGGAGAACTGCACAATGTGAATTAGCTGGGACACCAATTTTCACACAGCATAGACAAGTGAGTCAGCACACAGGTCTTAGAGCACCTAAAACACAGTTTGCAAACAAAATGTGACTCAACCCTAATTACAGCAGAGTTACCTCTTCACTGTAATTTATCAATCACTTACAGCCATGCAAATAAGATATTTAAGTAATAAAAAGTCTGGCGTACTGTGAAGCCAGCAAGGCAACTTCAGTAACAGGTGCTCTAAGGGGTTGGGAAAGGCTAGGTAAAATGCCAAATAGCTCAATTTGTCCTTTTTGTAACAAATTCAAAAGTGTTTTACTTAGCCTTCATGGTTGACACATGCCAGTTCAAAGCACAGCATTTAAGTTTTTATTATCTACAGTGACATGGGGCTCTCCTTCAAGAAAGTAAAGATAAGGCAGGGAAGTAAAGACAATTGCAAACTTATAGTTAATCACCTCATGATGCTGTCGAAATGTGGATATAAGTGACAGTGGCATAAAGCAGAGACTAGGAAGGCACAGGCTGTCACAGACAAGCTTTACTGACTCACACTTCTGCAGTTTAAGAAGTGCTGAGGCATGGATTCAGCTGTACTTAATTAGTTCCTCTCTGCGAAGCAATCTCTGGCAGGATCAACAGCAAAGAGGGCCAAACACCTCCCCTGCCTCAGTCCAAATTTTGCATTTTGGTGAAACCATTGAGGTGACAGAAGTGACAGGATCTCGTGACAGAATTATATAGGGAAAAAATCCCCAAAACATCAATTCAGGTAAATGGATAGACATGCCTGTGTGAACACTGGAAAATCAGCTTTACAGCATCGGGGAAACACAAGGTAGAAATGTTTCATTTCTACATTTCAGAAAATATCAAGATAGGCCAAGTTTCATAGGCTTCATTGGTCAATTAATCTACTAGATGAGCAGGTAAGGGAATAAACTGGACTTGCTCTAGCTGTGGCAGTCAGTCCTTGAAGGAGAACATGCTTGAGCCTGATAGCTTAGCATCCTTGTAGTGAAATACATCTCCAAGCCACAGAGATTTTAGTGGCTCTACTGGAACATATATTGACTTTTACATTCAATCCATACAGAAAAGAGGATATACGAGAAATGGAAACGGTGCACATATGTCCATGCACACACTGTGTTTAAGATTCAGACAAAGTCTTAGCAATTTGAAATTAGTATGGCTCAGCTTTATGTCTGAAGTGACTGTTGAGAATGAACCAAGTGCTTCACTGTCACAGCCACAACTTGCTGGGTAGGTACAGTTCTGTAATACAAAGGTGTAAAGAAGAGTTCAAAAATTAATTGTGTCAAAAGTTCAAATCTCAGTGACCTCATTGTGTGAGTATGCAGCATCCACAGAAGTGCCTGTAGGCTGAATAAACTCCCATTAAAAAATAACTTGGCATAGGTATCTTTAGTACCTCCATGCTGAAGGCAGCATGCTGTGAAGGAGGAAATAAGCAATGAAACCATACCACTCCCTCTGTTTTGTAGCCACTCTAAGTGCCACAGCTTTCAGATTGTGTATGGGATAAGAAGCAGACATGGAAAAGAGTAGAGTTTACACCCCTTGCGTAGTGCAACAGAAGAAGACTCTGTCCTGCAGAGCTCCTGCTTCCAATCCACAGATAACACTTACAAAATCTTCGAGTTTTTTGGAGAAAAAAGAAGTCAAGATGCAGCTGCACCATCTGAGTGGTTGTAGTTATTTTGCCACACACAGAAACTCCAGGCAGTGGTCACAGAAAAGGGAAGGGAGGAGGAGTCTATTCCCTTTGCTGCCTCTCTAGCAGCCAAGGAGCCAGTCCTCCGGCCAACATTTTCTTCATCTCCTGCAGGGCTCCACCCCACACTGGCAACCCACCCACTACCCAAGCCCAGAGCTGCCACCAGTGCACACTCCACATTTCAGACACCTGAAGTGAGCACTAACAGGCACTCACAATTAACATAAAATAGGTTATAATATAAAGAGAAAGTTGCCATTCCATGCTAGATTATAACAAAATGTGGTCTGAAAACTAAAACTGCAGTAACTTTTATCCACCCAAAGTGCACACTCACCTAAAAATCTCTACTGGCTTCTTGGGAGCCAAAGGGAGGGACCAATTCAATTTCTCTTGGGTCATGATCGCAGATCACCACTAGATGGTAGATGAGTTGCATTCATCCTACCTTCCATTTTATTCCTGAGAAACACAACAGACTCACACCCAAGCTAGGGCTCTTGCCTCTTCTGGCAGTGTGAAAGCATCTCCTTGCAAATGCTCTTAAGTAAGAGTTTTGGGAAAAATGGAGGGATGAGGCGATTCTGGGACTCAGAGAGAGCAATAACCTCAGAGTCACAACATTTATACAGCCCAGGTATCCAGTCTTACGGAGCAAACAGTACAGCAGACAAGCTTGCTTTTCTCCAGCAGAAGGACAATATTGACAAGATCTGTAACCATTTACAGTTAATTTAAAAAAAAAAAAAAAGTGCCAAGGTTTTAAAAGTAAGATGCCTTCACAGATATCATAAGACTTTACAGCATGAAACACTGAAGTTTGTGCAGCCACAACAATTGCCTTTGTCTACCTCATACCTAAGGTGTAAGATACTTTTAGTCAAGCCAAGGTGGCTTAAAAGCTATGTCAGCTTTATTTTGTAAACGGCTTCCATATTTATACAGACTAAAAGAGATTGTTGCCTAGATGTATTTTTCCCAGTGAGTAGCAAACCCGTCTCTGCTGCCTTCTCATCTAGCTGAAAACCCCACTGCTGTGCAGCTGGGGCTGAGGTGAGCCACATCGTTTTGAGATGGGTGCAGGATACATCTGACAGCTCTTCACCAACACTGCCAAATCACTGCAACTGATCCAGTGCCAAATGTCCCAGTGCTTTAGGTGAGGGCACAGGGTTATTATGTGAACTTCAGAGATGATGCAACACAGCATACTGAGAGTATGAAACCATGCGTTTAGTGCAGTAAAATGCTAGTCTTCACCAAAACATTAGTAAAAAACCACTCAGCCCAGCACCTAAAATTTGAGATTTGAAAGCAAATAAATAACCAAACAGCTAACCCTCAGAATGGCCATTGATGCACACTGAAAACATTGGATACAACTGAATGCTTAAACCTCTACATCTTTCACACCGCACTGCTCTACAAGTATCACCACGTTCTGCAAGGCTTCCACAGGCAAAGAGTTTTACATTAAATCAACACCACTTCAGAATACATAGACTCTTTAGAGACTTTCAGCTTGGAAGGAAATAGAGCCAGACCCTGCTCAGGCTGGTAAAATCTGACAAGACCACATGACAAGGTGGTGTATCTGCAGGGTGCAATAATCTGCCCTTGAAAACAAACATGAATAGCTTTGCTGCCAAAACTTTCTTTGATATTAATGTAAGAGAAAAATAATTTGATGTTACTATGCAAAGAGAATATATTAAAGGAAATAGTTGCTGTCAGCATGTTTTAGTAATAATGAGCTGCAACAGCCATTAGCATTCAGGTTATTTTGCATTGTTTCCATTGTTTTACATCAATAAAGACAAAACACGATAGATACTTATTACAGCTTCTAAAGGCTTTTGCTTTCCTCTTACCTCTTCCTTTTTCTCTTCAGCACCAGAGGCTAAATTGAGGCTCAGTTGAGAGTGGCTGCTTATGCCACTGTCTTCATTTCCATCATCATAGTACACAGTTTGCACTGAGTCCTGGAAGCACACAGGATTCCTGCCCAGCTTCATCCCTGGTACCTCAACTCTCTCCTCACTCTCTGATGAGCTCAGTGACAACGTGCTGTGATGGTTTGGACACTGGAAATTAATATTGCACTTTACCTTCTCTGCAGTGGGACTCTGAGGCTTTGGAGTAGTTGGCCTGACCGGAACATGAGGGTTTTCAGCTTCATATGTAAACTGCTCAGTAGCTTTTGGTTCCTCTGAGTCCGAATAAAACACTTCATTGGGAAATGGACTAATGTCATTCAGCGTGGGTGATAAGCTATCAGAGTCTGGGATACCTGATGATGTCCTAAGGCTTCTGTCTTCAGCAACGGCTACATTCATTTCAGTCTCCTTATCCTGAGCAACTGCAGGGCTTTGCAGACAAGGTGTTCCCGGCAAGGAAGAATCTGGACTAGATACTGGGGAAACGCATCTCTTTCTGTCTTGATCTGTGCTGCTGGAAACCCTGCGGGAGTAGTCATCGTGCAGTCTGCTGTTTGACCTTGTTCTCTGGGACTGCTCACTAGGAGTGGGAGCTGTGGTCTTAGAACTATCCTTCTTCCATGCAGCATCTGTAACGTTACTGACAAGTTTCAAAACTCGGTCGAAATCCTTTGCCCTGATAGGGCTCTTCCATCGCTTGGATCTCCTCTCAGGATTCCCACTGTTTTTGTCCGAGTCAGCAGAAGTAACACTCACAGTCCTCGTCGGTATTTGTTTTTCGTTTGCAACCTTGAGGTCAGTGAGGTTTGAGGTGGACTTCCGTTTGAATGAGCTTTTTTTCAGAAAGTTCAAATTATCTGAACTTTTGCTTCTCCGATAAATGATCCTGTTGTTTTCAGAGTCTTTCACCAAAATTTCACAGATCTTTGCCCCTGCGATGACAGGTGACGATGGCCTGGTACAGTTGTGATGACTCTGAACTTTATCCGTGTCTACCAAGTTTATGCGCCCGGCACCGTAAGCCCGCCTGATGCTGCGTGAGCGATGAGTATTCCTCAGGAAAGACTCATCACTCTCCTCTGCATCGGAGCAGTCAGAAGCTAAGCCATCCACTGCATTCTGGAAATCGTGCAGAGGCCCCGAATAGGAATACCTGTTAGTCTGAATTCGTGTCACAGGCCCGTTTGAACTAGGTTTGCCTACACCGTTCTCATTTAAGATGTCTGAGCACTCCCTTGTTTGAATTCCTTGGAGAACTGAAGATTTCAACTTCTTGAAAGATCCCATTTTTCGGATGGAAGACAAAGCATTCCACGTGGATGGGTTGCCCATCAAAATCAGAGAACGAGGCCTGTCAGAGCTGGAATTAGCCCGCTTCCGCGGGGTGGTGAAAAAGCGCATGATTTTGGAAGGGCTGAGTTTATCCTCTTGAATTTCCTCCTCATGACTGTTGCTGGTGCTGTATCCCCCATTGTGACTTACATAAGTCGTCTGGGTTTGGGGATCTTTATTATCCATAACTATGCAAGTAACAGTGGTGCCATTTGCACAGCCATTTGGAAACGTTGTCATGCTCTCGATGCTGTATGCATGGAGATGGAGGCTGGGATAGCTCAAAGCAACAGCACTATCTCCAACAGCTGAGCTTGTTGTCTCCCCTTCATTTGCTGCACCTTGGTTTGTCTTGCTTTCACATCGACTAGATGAGCTGAGCTCCTCAGGATGCACCGCCTGCATCAAGAAACAAAAGTAACAGTTAGAGAAATCTTAACAAAATCCCCAATTAAGAGAACTTTGAACCTCACTGTAGGAAATAAAGACATGCATGAAAAGAAGTGCTTTTACACCAAACACTCTGTGTTGCAGAGGTGAGAAGCCATTCATAACTCCCTCAAAGTATAACTGCATTTATTAGTAATTTAAGAGACCAGAATAATTTTTATATATACTCGCTGCTCTAATGCTTAATCAGCTAATAAATTCAGTATGACTACCACACCTACCTTCCAACACCAAATATAATCCACATATACTCTTAGAGAGAAGCCCCCCTCCAAAACCACCAATCCAGTCTTCCTCCTCACAGGACTCAACTAAGACACATGAGAATTTTTCATCCAAAAAAATCGAGCACATCCATCACGTGCCACCTAATCCTCAAACAGCAGGAAAAAAAAAAAAAAAAAAGAGGAAAATACACATATGTCTTCCTACACTTGCTGCTGTCAGAAGGCTTGCAGGATGCTCAACTGTCTTGTCTGTTCCCCAGCAGGTAAACATAAGAGTCACATGAAGTGCAGAGCTAAGCATTTTTCCCGAGCCAAAGAAAGCAAAAACCAAAAGTACATAAACTCAGAAGCCCTCCTATGCTGTTGTGATGGCACGATGAAAACTTGAATCTCAAAGTGACCAGTCTCTTTGGCTAGGATGTGCTGGCTCCACGACCTGAACATGGCAGATCCAGCAGCCCACACCACACTGGTGGCGGGAGTGTGTTTTAGGGGGGTGTACCAGTGGCCATGCCCTATTCTAGGAAGGGGTCTTTGCTGGGCAGGCAGGTGCTTGCATCACCATGCTATACAATGCCCAGGAACAAGTGGGACGCCCACTCCAAAGTTGGCACTTAAAAACTAAAGTCATGACACGGTTGTTTCTGCAAGGGCCAGTGAGATGTTCACAGCTGTCACTGGTTGATGGTAATTCCCCCTCTGCGCTAAACGAGGAGAGAAAACGTATACCAGTGCCTGAAAGAGAGAGGTAGCCCCGGCCCCTTTTGTCTCTTTCCACCCAAGTGGCCGCAGGGCAAGTGGAGATAGGGGGTGGCTCCTGGCAAGCAGAGGGGGTCGGGCCAGGCGAGGGACCGGCGGCAGAGCCGTCGCAGTATCTGCAAAAGCCTGTCGGGGTTTTTCATCTCGGCAAGGCTGCAGCGAGCAGATCTCCCACACGAAAACCCGGACCACCACGTGAAACACGGGAGGTTTGGGGCCCGTGTCCACCGGTTTTAAGGCTGCTTCCTCCCGAGTGCACTTTAAAAAGTTTTGTGAGCGTCTGTCCCCATGGGGTTAAAAGGATTTTCTTGTGCTTCAGCGAGACGCCCGAAATCTCCCTCGCCGCAGTTTTTAATCTCCTTCATTGAGAGGGTCCCAGCGGGAGACTGCCGAGCTGCAAAGCAGAGCCGAGCCTGCCTGTACCGCCGCGGCTCCGGCGGCCGGACAAAAGCCCGCCGGGCACCGAAACTTCGGCCTGCCCTTGTGTTCTTGTACCGCTCGCGAATTTCCACGCGAACAAAAATATGTCTAACGAGAACAAGACACTGCTCTCGGCAGAGCTCCCTGACAAAGCAGCTTCGGGCGAAACTGCACCTGAGAAGGCAGAAGGGAGCGGGAGAACAAATACAATGGAACGAAAGCACCGGGTCACAGCGTCAAGCCCCGTGATGCTGCCGCTGCCGGGAGGCGACTCGCGGAGCAGCGCCTTACCTGGGGGGAGCGGGAGAACTCCGCCAGCACAACCCGTCACCGGCGCAGCCCGCTCCCGCATCGCTATGGCAGCGGCCGCCGCAGCAGGGCGGAGAGAGGGCGGCGAGCGGGGGCGGAGAGCGCCGCGTACACGGGCAGCACCGGCCGGGGGCGGTGGCCCGGCGGAGCGGGGCGGAGCGACTCGGGAACCCCCAGCCACTCCGGCCACCCCCGCACCGACCCTTCCCCCCGAGCAAGGGTCTGCCTCTCTCCTCCCCCATCTGCCCGGCCTGAAGTGACACCGGGTCTCCAACGCTGCCGCTTGCTTGAAGTAACCTCCCCACCACCTATCCTGAGCCTCTGTGGTGCCTCAGTAGAAAGTACTTAGCAACACAAGGATGATCAAATTTAGTATCTTCAAGATGTCATGCGTGTGCATCAGTGGATAAGGGATGACCAACCAGTGTCATCTATCTGGACTTTTGTAAAGCCTTTTGCACAGTCCTCCACAACATCCTTCTCTAAACTGGAGAGATGGATTTGACAGGTGGAATGTTCAGTGAATAAGGAATTAGTTGAATGATCACATAGTCATCAACAGCTCAATGTTCTGATGGAAATGGGTGACAGTTTGTGTCCCTCAAGGGTCTATATGGGGACTAATAGTGTTCAGTATCTTCATCAATGATATAGACAGTCGGATTGAGTGCACCTTCAGCAAATTTGCAGATAATACCAAACTGAGTGGTGCAGTTAGTAAGACTGGAGGACAGGGTGCCAGCCAGAGGGACTAGGTGGAGGGTGGAGAGCTGGGCTGAGGAGAATCTCATGAGGGTCATTCAATAAGGCAAAGTGCAAGGTCCTGCACCTAGGTCAGTGCAATCCTCACTATCAATACAGGCTGGGGGATGATGAAATTGAGAGCAGCCTTGCAGAAACGGGCTTAGGATTACTGGTCAATGAAAAGCTGTACATGAGCTAGCAATGTGCGCTTGCAGACCAGAAGGCCAATCACATCCTAGGCCATATCAAAAGAAACGTGGCCAGCTGATCAAGAGAGGTGATTCTGCCCCACTACTCTGCTCTGGTGAGACATGATTGGAGTGCTGTGTCCAGCTATGAGACCCCCAACACAAGAGAGAGACATGGCCTTGCTGGAGCAGGTCCAGAAAGGTCATCAGCAGGCTGAAGCACCTCTCCTACTAAGATAGGCTGAAAGAATTTGGACTGTTCAATCTGGAGAAGAGAAGGCTCTGGGGACACCTTAGAGCTACATTTCAGCACCTGGAGCAAACCTACAGGAAGGCTGGGGAAGGACTATTTAGAAGTGCTTGTAGTGATAGGACAAGTGGTTTTAACCTGGAGCAGGGTAGATTTAGGTTGGAAGTTGTTTACAATGAGAGTGCTAAAATACTAGAACTGGTTGCCCAGGGATGTGATTGAGACCCTATCCCTGGAGACATTCTAGAAGAGACTTGATGTGGCACTGGGCAACCTGATCTAGCTGGAGGTGTCTGAAAGGGCATTGGGCAAGATGAACCACTCTTGCTCTTGTTGTAGGCACAGTCCAGCCATTGGCCAACACATGTACCAGTTCTCGCCCCTTCTCAAACGCAAGTTTATTTTCCCAGTTACAATCTGTGCATTCAATAGTCCACTTCCTTTCACAGTAAAACTGATACTCCCAGTAAACCAAAAGCAGTTGGAAAAAGCCCCAGATCATCTAGCACTCTTTTTCACCCTATCAAAGTATATTTAGCAACTAGTTAATTATTTTATAGCAAAACAATCTGTAACATGTAAATGCATTTTTAGTATTTAGTATATTTAGTATTTCAATTGTTCTGAGGTCCCATTGTGTTGGTGATGCCAAACATGAATTTCTCACTGGTGTGTGAATCAGCCTGTTTCTCTAAATGTGGTTTTCTTTATTACACTCAAAGACATGAATGCTGGAAAAAAACACTTGCCAATCTGCATGTTCTTTCAGATGCTTGGTTCTCAAGGCTGTCTTGCTGTCCCAAACCCGGACAACTTTTTTGTTTGTCCCTGCTCCTCAGATTTATCAGCAAGAACAACATTTTTTGCACAATCTGAACATCTTTCATGTACTATAAGAAAAATTTTGAGAGACAGTGTCTTATAGCCTCATGTCATGACTCCTGACAAAGGCATGTAACAACTGGTAGTACTTGTTCAAATAATTTGTTGTCTAAAAGTAGTTCTACATTTGGACTGGAGCAGTAGACATAATTAAAACTGTTTTAATGAACTCAGGTAAGAGGTAAAATGAAAATGGGACAACACAGGGTGGATGGCAGAGCAAACTCCCTAAAGAATTAACAAAGGCCATCAGCCCCACTGCTTCTCCTCCAAGACTGGTGTGACTGTACGCACTGTAATTACTCCTCTGGAGAGCAGTATAGACATATTCTCAAAGGCAAGGTGTTGTTAGGGAGTGAGGAAAACAAATGGGCTTAAGGGATGTAGGTCAAATGAGGCAGCAAATAACTCTGGGAGTGACCACAGGATCCTCCAGCAGTCAGCAACGTACCAGCCTAGGTCTTGCTAGCCTCAACTTTATGGAGTGCTCCATGAAAGGAGTGAGTTTGGAAGAATGACTCAGATAAGGCACTGAAGTGGTTGCTCTGCAGTGTTGGGCATGGGAAGCAAAGGGAGATTAGGAAACACTGACCACAGTGTGGAGAGGGTCCATATGGACCATGGCTGGTGATCTGTGTTAGCATAGGGCTAGCTGGAGGAAGTTTTCGAGTCAGTGCAGACAAAAATTATCTGCCTCAGACTGTGGGAAAAGGAAATCTCTCAAGGGGGACTTAGTGAGGGCAGTGAAATGGCCAAGAGAATGATGTCAGCAGCATTATTAAGGGAAATATTTTTTTTCATTTATATCAGACAAGAAGTGTATCAGAAACTAACTCTGAAAACACTCTCAACAGGTCTTGTAAACTTATCTCACAGTTTCCATGGTATCTCTGAAGCATTTGTGCTGGTTGCTTATAATCTCACTATTCAAACCTGAGTTTTAATGCATTTATGTTCTTATGTTCCTGCACATTCCTTTCCATAAATATTGCAATGATATCCATTACATTAATTTTCAACATCCTTTTTAATCCATCAGGCCCCTGAGAGAAGGGACTCCCCATTTCCTCCTGTGTCCTCTATCTACCAGCTGGACAAAAAGAAAAAGCAGGGAAAAAAATATGGAGCTGAACTGAGACACTAATTTGGATCTCTCTTTTATCCAGCCAGCAATGTTTCTAAACCAACAGAATTTGTGATAACTTTGAGATCTGAACTCTCCTTTTAAATGTACTTGAAGCTCATCAGCAGGTTGAGGAGACAGAAGTGGCATGAGCAGAGATAAACAACATGCTTGCAATAAATTCCTGGGAAAGGCCATGCTAAAAAGCTCACTTTAGATAATCAGGCAAGAATATATTCTGTGTTACATCCCTTAAATGTCACTACATTTAACAAAGGAAATACCTAGAAAATTGCCATTACAAAGATAACAGTATTTAGTCAATCAGATATTTGTCAAGTTTCTGAAAGTAAATGCTATAGTTTTAATGTTCCAGACTTGCTTGTCTTAGAATATCTATGACACAGTACCACACTTAAACCTTCTAAGTCTTGCAGCTTCACTGACTCAGAGTCTTTCCTTCCACACATGCATGCTGTTTAGCAGAGCACGGATGCAGCACACTAAAGAGTGTGTCTGAGAGCAAGATTAACTTTCTGGTCCGGAGACCAATAACTACTCAAATGTTTTCCTAAGCTGAAATACCTTTTTCCCTTCTTTTTTTACTTCACATCAAAGTCTAGTAAAATGATGCAAAGCAAAATTTATCAATAGGGCTACCATGAGAAGGCAAATCTTAGTATAAACTTACACACTTTCCAGCTGCTTACATTATTTGAATAAAACCCATAGAATTTACTGCAATTTACAATGCAAAGTTTCAGTAGATTAGTCCTTTCTGTATAAAGTTTTTCCTACAATCCTAAAAAACCAAAATGCCATCTGAATTTCTGATCAAAAATAGTGCTTTAGAAGTGGCATTCCTGGCTGGGTTTTCAGGGTTTTTATGTTTTTGTTTTTGTGGTGTGTGGGTTTTGTTTTGTTTGGGGTTTTTGTTTGTTTGGTTGGTTGGTTGGTTTTTGTTGTTGTTTTGCGGTTTTTTTGGTTTATCTGTTTGTTTGTTAAAAGGATTAATACTATTTGCACTGAGAATGCTTGAAAAGGTGTAAATAACCCCAAATTCATAGCTGTTTCATAGGTATTTTGGGAAAAGTGAGCTATATACTGTGTTATTTGCAACTAGCGGTTTGGCTCTAGATGAGTAGCAAATGCTGCCGCAAGCTGAGAGGCAAAGCCAGCATTACGTGTTACAGCTGACCAAGTACAGTATTTCCTGAAGAACTCCAAGAATAAATTCCAGATTGGTATAAGCATGAAATTTTTAATAGTGATTTGACAATGGTCATCACACTTACCGCAACGAAAATTAAATGCTTGCTTTATACGCTCTATGTCTGTAATTTAAAGAGGTTTAATGTGCATGTGACAAGGAACGAGAAGGATTATTCTGAGTGTAATACAGGTGGGAAAGGATTACAAAAAATGTGACATGGGAGAAAGAATATAGAGTCTTAATGATTAAATTACAGCATCTCCCCAACTTTTGCTAGGTAGAGATACACCCCTTAGGTTTTTTGAAGAATAGCTAAGGACATGTTTATGTAATAAAGTCATTCACTTAAATCTCAAAAGTCTAAATGAGAATGATTCTTCCTAATTAGTTTAGAAATCCTCCTTTCCACTCCCATGACTCTGTTATTTCTTTCATAAATACTTTGTAAAAATGTATTTTAGAGTAGTGATTTTTTTAAAAAATAAGTTCTCTTAAATGAGAGTACCAAAAAGGAAGAGCAAAAAAGAGTAAATTCAGGGAAACGTAAAAGTATCTGTTCTACTTCAACAGCTATTGGGCAAGATAGCAAAAGAAGTTAAGTCTCTAAGACATACTCTAAATTAATAAGTGTCCAAATTTAATTATCAAGATGCAGGATCAGAGAAAGAAGAGAGCTCTTTGCTTTCAGTGACAGTGTCTTTTCCAGCCTGCAGTACATAGCTAATGCTCCAGCTTTGCAATTTGCACCTTCCTTTTACATCCCAAGCAGACTCTACTGTAGGCAATTAACCTCCAAGGAATCTTTGCACATTGGCAGATCCCACAGGGGGAACTCAGCTGAGTCATGTATCTATTAAAGTTAAAGGCAACTCCCTCACAGGCTTCACTGACCGAAGGATCAAGATCTCAATTTATACCGTTCAGAAATGAGGGAAGAGTAGCATATTTGTGTACACAAGCTCAAACTAACATAGGCTGCCAATCATTTTAGTATTTCATAAATAAACTCCATGAAATTTATGTAGGATTTTTCCACTTGTGTATATCTGCGACTAAACTAGTAACAGTAAATTGAAAGGGATTTTCCAAATTCAAGACCTTTGTCATCTTGGCACTGAAAAAAATCCATTCCAGAAAATGAATCATGTTGCTAAGGAAAATACCGAAAGGACAGCTTGGATTAGGTTGCTGTATGAACTTCTTAATTTGCTCAGTAAAAGTCACCATTGCCTTTATGCAGGAAGCTGGTATGCCACTTCCAAAAGGCCAGATCCTGTTGTGTTTACTTTGCTGATGATAAAGGCAATTACTGCCCAAAGCAAGAAAAGTTTATTGTGATTCAGTCTAAATCACAACATGCAACCATTTTTTTCCTCTAATCTGTTAAAATGTGCTTTGCAGAGGTTATTTCCCTGAGCTTGCTCAGCTCTGCTAAGCACAGAGACCTAATTTATGGAGAGCACAATAGCCCAATGGAGTGACGCCATCAATGAAAAATGACCCTTGTGTACCAGGTTACCATTATCCCATCTCTGAGCTGCTCTTACTCACCCACCTACACCACTACAGCTGCATGCAACTTAACGATGGCTTCAGCCTTTCAGGCTGCCAGAATGCTATTTATAACCCCACGGGGTCTGACTGTGATGCTATTCTTTCTCCCCACCCTCAAGAGGCATTATTCAGACAGCATGACATGAAGGGATGGCTGGTACTACAGAAGAGCAGTTTCCAATAAACAGATCATTGTGTTTAAACATAAAGAAGATTTCCAGTTACCAATTAGGAAGGCTGAATTCCACCTTTATTTTGTGTCTCACAAAGTGTAAGATGTAGGAAAGAAAAGGACTGTGTAGATGTAAAGTAGACAGAAATAGGAAGGAAAAGAGATTAGTAAAAAATGTCTTTTTTCCCCCCTTGTTTTCTATATAGTGTAATTTTTTTTTCCTTTTCTTTTTCTTTTTGCTTGGGGAAAAAAAAAAAAAGTTCCATTAAATTTTCTGTTAAATGGATGGACTAGTTGGGAGGAAAGGATGTGATCTCAGAAATGTAGTTGGAATTGTCCCACTCTGCAACCATTTTGTTTCTCTTCCTTCTATGCTCTACCTCCCATGCTTTCCTATGTCACACCCTCTCTGAGGAGTGTGATGGGCCCTACAGCCATTCTGTATTTATTTTCCTTGCTCAAAATAACAGCATGTAGAAGTGTTTATTAAGAGCTCTTTATCAACCTTCTTCCCCACCCACCTTAATTACCCATCCATCCAGTCCTCTCTATTTGAAACTGTCCTTCCAAAATTACCTGAGGATATGAAGGTGCCTTGCTATGCAACCAGGAGGCCAAATTAAATCAGTAGAAGAAAAAATACTCAGAGAAAAGATCTTGAGGAGTTTGAGGACTGAGGATTACCTGCAGTAGGTGTTTACACTGCTCAGGCCAGGGGCTGAAATGACAGCAAGGAGTCGGCATATGTCGTGCATTTTTGCGTGAGCTGTAGCAAGGGTCTGTTTGGTTTGTGAGTGGTGGTGCTTCTCCCTGGGCTTGGGAAGGAAGCACCAGCAGCATCTAACCCTAACTTAAATCTAGCTGTCCTGAAGAGAGTAGGGCTACATCCATGCCACAGAGGTACAGAGTCCACTGGATAGTGTAAAAGATGGAAATGCTTTAAAAGTAAAGCAGGTAGTGGACTTCATTAGGAATTATGCCACATCAGTGGAAATTATGTGATGTTATATAAGATCACCTTACTTTTGATGCTTATTATAATAAAATAACAGGTCTCAGTAGAATAATTGGCCCAGCATGATGCAACAGAAATGCCCAACTTATGATAATGCTGTGCACACCTTAGTTAACTCCTTGGTGGCCAGGACAAAAGGCCCTGAGAGATTACAGCTTTTGAACAGAGGACATCTCAGGAAGATAAAGAAAAGGACAAACAGGCAGCATTTGGGAGGAAGCTCTGGGGGTTGTTATTGTTAGGAAGCTTCTAGGCAATCTTGATTAATGTGCTTCAAGAACCACAGAGCTGGGGCTTTTTTTTCAATTAGTATCAGTACTCTTCTTTGTTTAGTCTCTTCTTACAATGACGAACTTGCTGTCTTTGTTACAGTCCGAATTAAATTAACATTCATGGACACTATTGTTGTGCCAGAAGGTTGAATTACCATGTCCACCATTTTTCTCTTTTTCAGGGAAAAAAAAAAAAAACAAAAAAAAAAACTCTTGCTAATTCTGCCTTTAGTGTGTCAACAATTTCTACTTTTTAAATTTACTCAGTCAAAAATCCTGTGGAATGGAAAAGGTACACAAACTCAATTTAGACTAGGTGGATACCAATGAAGTGCTACAACAACATTTATATGCTGGGCCTTTTCAATAAGATACGTGCTCTGAATGTAGCCTGCCTGAAAACTTCAAAGCAATGATAAGCCTTTAACTAGTGGTCATTCCTCTCCTTCTCTGGTGCTGTAGTAACTACTTTCTTCTTTATTAACACTAAAATCAAGAGTAATGTTTTTAAACATGGATGATAAAAATTAAGCAAACAATCTGTTTATTTTGTCAGGAAAAGAAGGTAAACTGCTTTTAAAGATAGAGTAAGCATAATGCTGCTCACTTGAATACTTATTTGTCTGGACATGAAATCAGACACATGAAGATTTATACTTTTTGGGGTATCTTACTCATCCTGTTGAAAACAGACATACACACAAAACTAGATCTTCTAGCAGCAAGCTACTCAAGGAAATCTCCTCTTAAAGCCTGGGATTATTTGTAATATAATTCTTTCTGTAAAGCAATACAAATAATACATACTGACTGCCTCTATAAGATATTGCAGCTGCACAAGTTTGGCAGATCTGGGTGAGAAATCAGAAGATTGTTTAAGTGCAGAACATTGGAATCACGCAGTTGGCTTCCTGTTAGAACAGTGTAGAACAAAATCTAACTTAATTAGTCTGAAATGGAATTAGTTATGTATACCTAAGATTTCAAATGTCATAATTGCCTGCAATAAGGTGAGCCAGAACCAGTGCCCCATAAGAACTTTATGGCTCATAAAACCATATTCCAGTGAGAAGAAGTTAAATAATTCTGGATTTTACCAGCCCTGAAAGTAATGGTAAATCATCTGAAAACAGTGAAACTCCACCTAAGGTAGGAAAGATATCTTTACTGTTGAAGACAGAGAAGAGGGAATCTGCATTTTTTTTTTTTTCTCTCTGACCTTGGCAGTTCAGTAAATTTTCTCACCATATGTGCCATGTGTGTAACATAAGTGATGATAGGAGTAGCACCTTATAACCTATGGGCCTGAAAGTACGAATCCATCAATGTTTTTCTGGCATTTTGATGCTTACAACGACAACAGCTAAAAAAAGTACGCACAAGAGCATAATCCGTTATCTACCCATGAAGAAGACAAACCTTAAAGTCACAATTTTTTAAAGGAGTTAAGAATAAAGTGCCTGTTTCAAGACTAAATTGTCTGTTTTGATGATAGGTCATTAATCTTCTAAATTGGAGTTTGCAGACCTGACTAATAATTTATGTCTTGTAAGAGTACAGGGTAGCTCTGAACCTTTAAGATTACACACTTCCTTACTACAAAAGTTAATTTACACTAATGAGCTGCATTGGCCTAAATGTTGCAAATAGCAAAATGGACACTTCACTTTCTGCCTGTCATGCTGTCCTTTTTATGAAGACCTTGTTAAACTTCAGGTTAAGAAAATCTAACAAGAAAAACCTTAGCAGCCACTCCCTTAACATGCTGAGGTACATGATTAAAATACTAAGGTGGAGATGTGACCCATATTTCCAACTGCAGTATGAAAGAGAGACCACTTGCACCAATTCTGTCTTAGGGTTGTCTATTGTCTGAGCAATATTACTTTAGTCAGGTCTCTTCCCATCTCTCTCTTTTCATGATATAATTCAGCAAACTTTCTGTCAGGAGTGAAATGAGTGATTTGCTCTCCCATTGCCACATGCTGACCCAGACATGCTGTCACTCCCCACAGACCACCTGTGACCTCTGTGGATGAAAGTAGAAGTCACGGCTTGAGCCAATCTGAGAGAATGCCACGACATAGAGGGAGAGATGCTGGAGTGCCTTCTGCTTTTTCCTGCCAAGCTGTGAGTTGAACCAGCTCCCCTGGCTGCACTCAAGCTGTTGCAGGGCAGGAGGTAGAAGTAAGCATACAAGAGTGAGGAGAAAAGCACAGGAAGGTAAGTGGAAGCTCCTCCTTTCGCAAGCAACAGGACTCCTGAAATGACTCTAGACTCAAAAATTGTCTCAGGAACAGCCCAGAAGTGCTGTGAACTGCAAAGGGCCAGGAGAACACGGAAGTGCCTTCAGCTTATTCCTCAAGTGCTGTTCCAAAGCTGTAGGGTGCCAGGACACATGGGGGTATGGATGGGTGTCTGTAGCAGGTTTGCAAAAGAGGCAAAAACATAGATTCTGTGGCAGCATGCCAAACAGAAAATATTGTTAAGCACCTTCTCTGGAAAAGCAGAAAAATACTTTCTCCAGAAAATGGTTAAATGAATTTGTTATGAAGGGCTCTTGTGTAAAAATAGTAGATTAAAATCAATCATTAAAGTAAATAGAGATTTTAATCTGCTGTACATTCCATCTCTGATTCAGTTTCAATTCCAGCTTAACCACAGAGATAAGGTAATATAGTCGTGCAAGGATGCTGGAATTGCTCTATACCAAAAAAAAACCAAAAAAACCCCAAACAAACAAACAAAAAAAAACAACACCAAAAAAACCCCCGAACAAGCCACTTGTAAAATAGCTCAATAAAGATGCCTTCTAACTCTTTTTTGATGCTAAAATTAAAAATTTTGGCAGGCCAGTCTATGCTGGCCTCAATTCAGTCTCAGTGGTAGGATGAGCACTGCATAGAGCCTAACATTTATTATTGTGCCAAAATTGGTTGGTTTAAAACCTGTTTTCACCAGTCTCCGCAGCAGCGGGGAACAGGACCTCCCTGTCCAGCACCTGCAGCCGAGCCAAGTGCAGCATATGTTCAGCTGAGCCACTGGTGACACCCCCTGTCAGCGTCTGGTAATTTTCTTACCAGGGACAAGATGTACATGAAAGCTTTAACTTAGAGAAGAGCCCCAGACAAATACATTCCAGAATAATTGTTTCAACCAAAGAGTCAGAGGTGCACCTTTGTAACAAGCCAATTTCAGCTGACTGTAGTGTCAGCTTTATACTTTACCATACTAGCCCAAGAGAAGATACTTAATTTATCAGCAATCCTGCTATGGTTCAGCTGATAAACAGCTCCTGTTCAGTGTTCAGCCCTCAGAGTCACAGGTATTGCTGTCTGAGAAAGACTGAAAGAACAGCTGTCCTGCCCCACGCCACAAAGTTCCATGTCTTGAATTGTCAACAAAAAACCTCATACAAACACTTCGCAATAGGTCAGAATTTACTATTACGTTTTCCATTGTTCCAAAGTCTGTGGAAAAGGGAATGAAGAGAGCTTAGGCTCTCCAGAGAAAGAAACACTTACTAAGGTTTGCAATAAAACATAGCAACTTCTACTAAATCATTCAGTATCCTAACGAAACGTATTCCTTTTTCTCACCAGTCTTACTTCTTTCATTGCTATGCCACTATTACCAGTAAAAACTAGCATGTAATTTTTAACCAAATCTCATTTTACTGGAACCTCTAAGCTTTTGAGAGCTTATTAGTCCAGATTTAACCTGATATTAAATGAGGAGAGTGAAATCCAGGCTTTACAGCAAGTATTAAACAGATTTGCTAACGCATAGTAATGCAAGAGAATTAGCATACAACCAACCCCCATCTCATTTCCCCTAAGACAGGAGCTGCTTTCCCAGGGAGGATATTGAGTACTTGTGACTACTTTCTGCTGTGATATTCTTATATGGGATCATGTGGTGCCTTCATCCAACACTGAAAGTTTTGGAAAGAACTGGCATCAACAGTCCAACTTTTGTTCCCATAAACTTCCACCTATTTCTCCACTTTCTTTTTAATGGGTAACAACTCTTCTCAGTGTAGCTAGCTTAGCTGACTGCTTACAGTTCCACAGAAACCACTCGAATTTACTGAAGGCTCCTAAAAGCTCAATTTTGTTTGGGTTGGTTTTGTTTTGGTTTTTTTTTTTTTTTGTTTTGTTTTTGTTTTTTTTCTTATTTCCCAGAAAAGCACAGCAGCCAGTGTCACATTACTCCAAGAAAATTGTAACTCATCAAGCTGCTTTATTTTCAGTCTACTTACATGCTGATTTTATACTCTGATTCAGCTACAGTACATCACCGGAGCTGTGATCTTGTAAGCATTTTACATATACAATTCTTTTCTGTTGCATGCTTAAAATCACAACAGTCTCAAGAGGTAATCCACACATAAATGCAACAGATAGTTAATTTGTGGGAGTGAGGGCGAAGGCCAGCATTGTGATTACTCTTTTTGAAAAGAGATGGCTATTAACACAGAGATGTATTTGAATTAAACTGAGGTTCCTCCAACATTCCCATAAAAGAGCTAAGCCTTGCTTTCTGGCCAATCTGAGAGTCTGAATGCAAAATTCAGGTTTGGTTTTCAGTTCCTAATTACCACTATTTACAGGTGATACTAGGACCAAATTCAAAGAGCACCTCTTTGCTTGCCTAGCATGGTAGGGTGTTGAATAGGAAAGGCAGGGACTGTCTTTTCAGTAAGTAATTTTCCTTGTTGGTATATGAAGTTAAAACCCAGTAGCTTAAAGACTTCAGACCATATATTTTTGTTTTGTTTTGTTTCATTTTTACTGGCAAATGATGGAAGTTTATGGTCTTCGCCTGCATATAAACCAGGAAGAGCAGCTTTTAAAAAAACGTTACAGCATGTTTTCTGTGCCAAATACCTCTGATTTTACAATGCGCACGCAGTTCTCCCAAAACAAGTTTCAGAGAAAGAGCAATAGTTAATACTGTAGTTTGCACAGGCTACACCACATCTTGGTTCCATTAAGATACATTTGACTACTAAATAATAATCCTGGCTTCCCAAAATGCAAGCAACAAACCACCTTAGTATCCTTTGGTGAAGCCTACCTTTCAAAACGTCCAACTCCTAGCAGAGGACAACACTCCAGCGCAGTGCCGTCAGTGGCAATGTATCAATGCAGGCACTGCCGGTGGCTCAGGTCTCTGGCTGAGCGGCCTTCTGCACACAGGGGTTCCAGAAAGCTGAGGTAATGGCAGGGAATGGCACTGCTAGTGGGATCCCCTTGAAGCTGCAGTGCACAAAGCACTTTGTTGTACAGTGCATAAGCGCAGTGATGTATAAAGGCCAAATGTCTTTGCTAGATGAGCTACAGAGATTATCTGCAACTCTAAAAAACCACATACAGCTTAACAGAGGGGCAAAGCACACCACAGCCAACACACAAAAGATTAAATATTAGTCTCAGTCATGGTTTTGTACTTAATTGGAACAACTAATAAAACCATAATTGTAAAACGTAATTAATTACCACCATACATACCTAAATGTTTATGTCTTCCGGCAGCCATTGATTATGAGATCTGTTTTTCTGGATAAGATTTAATCTAAGTGTCTG
This sequence comes from Semnornis frantzii, assembly GCA_013399775.1. Lineage (NCBI taxonomy): Eukaryota > Metazoa > Chordata > Aves > Piciformes > Ramphastidae > Semnornis > Semnornis frantzii. The sequence continues at coordinate 40,075 of VWYK01034662.1, forward strand.
AAAATCCATCGCACAAAATATTGCCCAGTTACAGTATGACCCTTGTTCCAGAAAATCTGCTTGGTTTTTGAAAAAGCTTGTTGTTGCCTGGATTCGGGGCTCAGTCCTGTGAGGGGCTGAGTACCTCATAAGCCTTTAAACGCAACTGAGAAGGAAAGGGACTCAGCACGATCCAGAAGCAGTTGTGGGTTTGAGTCTCAGGTTAATATATAACAAATGGCTGCACAGCCGTGTGTGAAATGAGCAAGTTAAACATACACTTAAAGTAACTGTAACAAGAGAGAAGAGAGCATATTTACAGGAGCATTTAATTAAAATCTTTGTGCTGAACAGTCTCCTGTGCAGCATTCCTACATATTTACCATATGAAAGCAAAGGTTTGGGGAGTGTTCTAGAGAAAATAAAATTAAGCAGCTAAGGCAGAAGTAACCTAAAGTTGCAACCAAAGACTTCTGGTTAAATATTGTGCAAACTGTGAGTTGGTTATTATCAGCTGGCATCTACCCTGAGGAAACTGCACCTGACAGTGTGGACAAAATGCATGACCCAAAATGGCACATGCTAAATATACACCTGCAAAAATGAAAATAACAACAAACTTCACCATTCTACCACCCAGATCTAGCATTTTCAGGTGTCAGCAGCAGAACAACATGCCAAAATCGTAACTGATCATCTACTGTAACAAATGAGAGAGGTAGAAACCAAAGGTATAATTATGTGTTTGAAAGCTGTAAAGCACCACAAGAAAGTAACTGGATGTGCAGAAGGCAGATGGGGAGCTCAGTTATCCCAGTGTCAGGATAACACAGTGCAAAAAACCAGTTACACCCTGCAATAAAAATGAGACCTGTGCTTCCCTGCTTTTGCTGCTTGGTGTACAGAAGGAGCAGCTACATTCTCCTGGAGACCCACATTAATCCCAAGAGCCTATCATCACATACAGAACTGTAGAATGCTCCTGGCTTTGTATTCTCCAGTCAGAAGTAACTGTACATCTCTCTCCTATACATCCCTATACAGAAAATGAAGCAATATATAACATAAGTTCTGCTAGAATGTGATTAAATCTTATTTCCTCCTCAGAAGAAATAGTACCTTCCAACTCCATTTTTTTTTTTTTCTGAAATAGAGAGAGTAGTAAAACATGGAGAATAACTGCACTGTGAATGCAAAAGAACACTAGTTCAAAGATAAATTAATTTCAGTCTTACATTTCTTGGAATTACTCTGTGAATAATCACAAGGAGAATTTTTAATGGCAAGATTATATTAATCTCTTAAAAGTAGAAATGCCAACAGATTTCCTTAATAATAGATTTATATATCCAATATAATTTTCAAAACTCTGTTAATAATTTATAATGAAATATGAGGCTTCACATATGTCTCGTGTTATCATTTGGAACTCGGATATTATTGAATTCCTTTTAATTAATCACATGAATTTTAGCTGAAAGCTCTACTGGAATCTCAGTACCGAGTGCTACATGGGAGTATTACATGGGAGCATAAACACAGAACCACAAAAACCTTCAGTGTAAAGAAGGAACTGGTCTTCTCACTGAACTTTTCCCTTGCAAGGTTGAGCTGTTACCATTTTAAGCCTTCCGAGTCTGATATAAGGTCCACTAAAGTCAAGGGGACTTTCCTCTGCTTCTATAAATAGAAAAATTATCATCAAGGCTAAGTCCAAGTAGGCTTCTTAGTCTCAAATCACTTGCCAGGGTGCTCATCTACAATGCTGCCACCTGAATGTTGATTTTGATCGTGGTCTGGGTGTGCACTGGGGGGAAGTGAAGGAAATAACCTCATCTTTCCCCATGCCTTAAGCTTTTATGAGAAATTGAAATGCAAATAATACTACATGGTGCAAGCTGATCTCCAGGTACTTCACAAGCAGAAATAGAAGTATTGGGAGGTGGATCACATATGAAAACTAAAAATAATGAGTAACACACACAAATGTGATAAATGCCTTTTCTTGGAGTTTCAGCTGATGAAACCTGGCTTATGCTTAGGATATCAGATATTGTTGTAGAAGACAGATTTAAGTTTAGAGAGCTATATGATGCTTAACTTTCTAGTAAGACTATCACCAAAATTCAGTTCAGTTGTGGCAACTCTGACTGAAATATCTTGATGAGGTTCCTGCTTAGAGGACAGTGTATAGTGATATCTGTACCTGAATTGTACCTGAAACCTAAGAATCTTCAAGTACATTACAAATTTGAGTAAGTTAAAACATTTGTGAGTATGAAGCCTGCTAAAACTTTTTTT
>VWYK01034663.1:0-18609 GCA_013399775.1 Semnornis frantzii
TCTTGTATTGCTAAAAACCAAGGCTTCTGCAGTCAGTGAGTACTTAATCCCCCTTCCTTCAGAACCTAAAGTAACTTCAATTCATATTGGTTCAGTTTTACAGAAGTAGAAGTTTGCAAAATAAATTCCGATAAAATACATAAAAAATATCATTGCTGTGGAGAAGCTGGATCTTAGTAGTGCTCTTGCTGAGGGAGTGGCAGGCAGAAATGCAGCTTTACATGTCCCGGTGCGCAGAAGCAAATTGCTGCATAGCCAGCCATGTAACCAACCATAGTGCCTGCTGCAACCAAGTGGAAACAGATGCAACTACATGGAGGGGGCTGGGGTTGAAATGAAGAACAAACAGTATGAAGGAGAGGTTTATCATTATGGCCTAGTAACACAGGGAAAGTGATGGAGTGAGTTTGTATTGTTGGGAGGGTAGATGGAGATAAGTTTTGTAAGCCACAGTAGAAGCTTACAAAATGAGTAGAAGCTTGCAGAAGAAGTAGGGTAAAATTAATGCTTTTTTTTTCCCAGTCCTGAGAATACAAGAGATTGAATTAACATTTGCTGGAGGTCAGTTCTCTTAGGGTGGGGAGATGAGAAGACCGATAGCTTTCCACAGACTTTGTGAGTGGCATCCTTTTCTGGAGATAATTGAGTGTTCTCCGTAAAAATGATTTGGCACGCTTTGGAACATTGTCTCACTTCTGACTTTTCCATACATCTTGTGAGAAACTTTAGAAGAGTTGCAAAATACAGATGGTGACTGTTTGTGTGAATTTCCATATTGATAATTGGCAGAGTGAAACACAAAGGAAACATACAAAAAGAGACGCTTTTTTTGTTACCTATCGCAGTGGATTACTTCTTTCATAATTGATTATAGGCAACAAACATAGATCTGAATATGTATGCACAAAGCTGGCTTGGAAAGGCAGAGTGCAGTTTGACATGCTTCAGATTCCATTTTAGCCTGGAAAATTTATTACCCTGAGGCAGCATCAAGAGTAGTGGTACAAAATCCATCGAGCTCATTGCACAAACAGTAAGATAGTTCTGATGTAAATACCAACTCTGGTAATGATTTCTTTTAAAGTTTCACCTTGAAGTTTTCATAATGCTTTGAAAGACAAAACTACTTCTTTCATTCCATGCTGCAGTAGGTAATGGTATAAATGGCTCCTTTTGAGTAGCTTTTCCCTTTCAGACGGGACCAGGGAAAAGGCAGTTAGGTGTGGCTGTGAGACCTCACCACTGGCAAGGAGCTCCTTGGTAGCTAGAGTGAAGTGCAGAGGGAAAACTGATTTCTAGCTGACAGTCACCTCAGAGCTTACTGACCTACATGTACTGAATTAACAATTGCACGCTTTCTTTTATCCCATTTTCTTCTCCAACAGGAAAGATTCTGACGAGGCAGATCTGGTGCTGGCCAAAGAAGCTAACGTGAAGTGTCCTCAGATCGTAATCGCTTTTTATGAGGAGCGGCTAACTTGGCACTCGTGCCCGGAAGATGAAGCACAATAATTGTTTGTGTTGATTTTTTTTTATATATATATGAATATTAAAACCTGAAATTCGATTTATTAGCAATGTGAGAAGCATATGTTCTAACGAATCAAATTTGATATTTTTTTGAAGTAGTATGTTTTGCATCAACAGCGAGTAAATAAAAGCTTTCTGCAGTTCATTTCATTTCTCACATTTGATACTACTACTTCCTCCATACTAGGCAAAAGCTTTTATAAAACATTCATAAACTTCCATAGTTACTACAAAATCATAATGAATGTCTAAACAAGCTCACAGATGTTTTTTTGTCTTCTGTACTATTGATGTGCATGTATCTTCTTTACCCAAACCTAGCTCTTTAAACCCGTAGAACCATTCTTTTTAGTATTTGGGATCACTTGGTCTCCAGAAGACCCAAGTGGAAACTAACTTTGTAGTAATTTGAATGTTATCAGACTGTATATTGTTTACTTTATTGTAAATACTGGTGAACAGTGGTCAATAAAATAGTTTTATATACTTCCTTTATACTGATAGGCTGTGACTCTTTGGAGCTTTTGGTATGTTAAGCTTTCACTTCATAATAAAGTTGGGGGGTTTTGGGGTGGATTAATTTATACTACCCTATTGTTACTCTGTAATCACAATGTCAGCTAAATACTATGCTTTGATTCTTTGTGTTTTTCAGTGAACTATACCTGACGGTTTTCTTGGGTTGTTTTTTAGCCAGGAAGAGCCTGTGAAATTCATGTGCTTTGGGTACTTGTTTAAATGGGAGATAGCAACCATACTGCCTCAGTGTGACAGCCACAAGGCCAGGTTGCCTCTACAGATGTACAAGGAAATACTTGTGTGACTGAATCAACCTTTGCTTTAATTTCAGATACTAATACAAGGCTATAGTGCAGCTAGCACTGATTAGCTTGGAATTACTCTTCAGGCTGTTGCATGAAGAGTACTTCCATCGCTCTACCTTTACAGTGAAACATGTTAATGAATATAATGTCGTGTACTTTTAACCAAAAGATTTTGTATTCAGCTGCTTGGAGAATGCCTTCAGATGGGTAGAAGTAAGGGGTGGGGAACTCAGAAGGAGGAAGGTTGCCTTTTTCCATTCTTCCTCCAGTTACCATTCCTTGTTCCACTTGCTTTCATCTAACATAGCTTTTATTTGTAAGTACCATGGTGGTGTTTGCCTTGAGCTGTGCTTGTCCATGTGTCAGTGGTCAAGCTTGTTTCAGAGTTCCTGTAATATGCTAGTGTCTGCAGTGAGACAGGATTGCCAGCTGTGCTTTTCTTCCAAGGTTAAAGATGAGTGTTCCTGGGAACCTTTATATGGTGTGCTGAAGGGATTCAGTCTGCCCTTAATACTCTTTTGATACTGTTTCACAGACCTCTAATTATTTGTCCTCTCAGTTTTAAAATCAAAACTTGTAGAACACTTTATAGTTCGACACTGCAGCAGCAGCTGAAGCCAAATTGCCTTTTTATGTGCAACTGCTTTGTCCTGTTGGTAATTCTTACCTCTAAGTCACTGTCTGTTTGTGACTTCAGGAAAAAATTGACATGCCAGTTAGTGCAGGGCCTCCCTTGCACCAAGTAATGATAATTTCAGAGTGTAGCTAGCTTTTCTTGCCTGTTCCTTAGACAAATTACCCCAACTTTGTATGGTAAATCTACAGAGTTTGTTGCTTAATTCAGTGAGGCCTGTAATAGGAATATTTATATAGGTAAGGATCCTGAAATCCTTGTTGTTTTGCCTAGTAGCTTGGGAAGTTGGCTAAACAAGAATTCCAAAGCAGATTGTGTTCTCCTACCTGCTTTTTAATAGTCTTAAGACCATTATTGGTACAGTTTGGGTTTTACTGTCTGAAACTGCAGTTTCTATACTCTGTTACAAATGTGGATATAAAGGTTCTATGGAGTTGCTGCTTTGAAATGATAAGAGGTAAACCAGCTGATGTAAGTGCTTGGTTATTTTAAGTGGTAGACACAGGCTTTGTTTGGTTTTGCATTGGGTTTTGTTTGTTTGTTTTTGGTTGTTGTTTGAATTGGTTCTCAATTTGTAACCCTTAAGGTATAGATTTAAGACTAGATGCAGCTTTTCCATTATACTGGGTTCTTCCTTCTGACTGCACTGTATCCACATCTAACCAACTACAGCTTGTAAAACAATTACTTACATTTCTGGTTCTCTTTAGAGATGCTGAGTGGTATTTGCCTGTTCTTTTTCCTCTACTTTGTCAAACTGCATTTTGATAGTAATGAGATGCAACACTTAAAAGTTATATGAGGTTATGCTGAATGTGCTGCATACATATGCAAAAAGTTTATTATTAATTTAAAATTAACTGGTTAAATAAATGAGATATCTTCTGTAGTTAGTGAGTTGTGCAGAGATTCCTGGTCATGTCCATCCAAATAGGTTTCAGGTTGTCATTTCATGATCATTCTTGTGTTGATGTCTATGCCCTGTAGAAAATGCAACACAGCTTGGCTCTTGTGCTTGCTCCACTCTTGCTCCAGCTGAAGAAAACAACGTTTGAACTAAACATAACCAGGTAGAGCTAGATTATGCAACCTTCAAATCAACATCAGTTACATCATCTTCTCACAGCCTGGCTCATTCTTCTTTGCTAGGAAAGAATAAAATTCCTAATTTGCTCATTAGTAGTGAATTAATTGCAAGCTAATTACAAAGTAATTGCTGTTGAATAAGACAAGTAGTATTAGTACCTGGGGAAAAAAAATCTATGAGCATTGCAAGTGCTCATATCTGTTCAGCACAAAACTCTTACCTGCATACTTCATGGTAGTTCTGAATTTATGATGTAGTTCTCTTTAAAACCTGCTTGGCAGTTTCTTAACAATAGATTGTAGCATGGTTTTGACTCAAGGTTTGCTGCCAGAACTTTAACTGTAACTAGAAGTAAAGTTTTACAATTTTCCCTATAACTGCAAGTTGTTACTCATCTCACTTTGAGCTCTTGCACCATAAAAGGTCTTTCCTCTTCTGTGAGCTCTCTCCCAACGTCCTCAGTGTTTTAATTAGTGTCACCTCTCTGTTGAATTTCCTCTCAAACTGACACCATTTTTCAACTTGAATTTAGCTGCTTATGCTGAGGGATGTCTCCTCTACTGACAGAGGCCTCGGAACATGGGGCTGGTGGCCAAGCCACACATTCTCAGTTCTGTTTTTGCAGTGCCTTCCCCAAACCAGCTTGTAAGGTGCAGTAAGACTTTTTGAAGTGCAGTGCCATGGAAATACGGCTGGCTGGTTCCTGGACCAAAGCACTGCAGGGTCAGTCAGTGTTTTGCCCTGCAGGCTTATGAAGCTGTGCTTCCATCTGCAGAGCAAATAAGAACAGCTCGTGGCTGTATCTGTCTCATATACACTGTTTGTGGGTAGCTCCTGCCTGACAGTGCTTTGCTGTTCTCCCAGCCTTCAGCTTTGAGAGGGTGTGGAGCAGCTGAGGTGTTGGATGGTACTTTGATCTCAACCAGACCTGGAAAGACCTGCAAGAGCTTTGAGTTTTGCTCCTCCTCCTTCCTATTGGGACAATCTCAGCTGTCAGCCTGGGTCCCTTTGAAGTTCAAATGGAAAACTCCCATCTCTCAAATTCCCTTTCAGAGTTTCCTGTCAACACACTCTGAGCTCTAATTCCAAATAAATGATAGATGGTTTAAGGTTAAAAAAAAATACATGGAGGAACATCAAAGTACTTGTCCTAGAGAAAAAAACCTGCAATTGGTCCTTCCCCATGCTAGCTGAAATGGTGCTTTTCTTCCTTTTGCTGTTGGGTTTATTAATGTGGCTGGAGAACTGGATAGGATTCTCAGGGCTCCAGAGGGCACCTGCCAGCAGGAGCTTGTGCTGTCATGTCTCAAGATGCTGGTGTTGATGGCACAGTGTTCCAACACACACATTTTGTGATGGGTTTTCTTGCTAGGTAGTGGCTTTAGTAAGAGGTCAAAACTTTCAGTCGTTGCAGTGTCTGAAAAAAACTGAGCTGGTGCAAAGGTAGCCCTTCTGGATGTGGCACTGGGTGGCAGGGCTTGGTTTGTTTGCTTGGTTAAATGTGCAGATCCTTTGGATTTACTAGACCAGCAGGGGCATCGTTGGCCTCTGGCTGGTTTATCCTACCCAGAATGGTTTTCTTTTTCAGGTACACTGCTCTGCACAGTTTCAACTTGAAATCTTTGTGTATCTTGCTTCAAAATCTTCATCAAAAACACTGAGCCTTGCTGCCTGGCTTCATAAGCAGGCCCAACGATCAGGGAGTCTTGTCTGTGTAAAGAGAAGGGATGTTAAAAAAAACCTCAGAACCATAAAATCATTTAGATTGGAAAAGACTCCTAAGGGTCCAATCATTAACCTAAGAGCTGCCAAGTTTGCCACAGAGCTGTCCCTGAGTGCCCCACCTGTATTCCTTTGATGTATTTCCAAGGAAGGTGACTCACCTGCCTCCCTGGGCTGCCTCTTCCAACGCTTTACAACCCCTTTGCTGAAGGAATTTTTCCTGGTATCTACCATAAACCTGCACTGGTTTCACCTCAGCACCTGTTACCTGTGAAAAGAGACTGGCACCCACCTTGCTGGGACCTCCTTTCAGGCATCTGCAGTGGGCAGTAAGGTCCTCCCTGAAGCTCCTTTTCTGCAGGCTAAACCAGCCCAGTTCACTCAGCAACTGCTCATGGCCCATGGGCTCTATGCCCCTCACCAGTTTTGTTGCTCTTCCTTGGTCTTGCTGTAGCACCTCAACATCCTTGTACTGCGGACCAACCCTCAAGCCAGTACTCAGGTGTGGCCTCACAGTGTCAAGTGCAGGAGGACAGTCAGTTCCTTGGTCCTGCTGGTCACACTGTTTCTGACACAAGCCAGGATGCTCTTGGCCTTCTTGGCCACCTGGGCACATTGCTGCTTTATGTTCAGCTGCCAGCTGCAAACAACCCCAGGTCGGCAGCTTTCCCCAGACCTGTAGTGTTGCATAGGGTGGTTGTGACCCAAGTGCAGGACCTGGGGCTTAGCCTTGTTGAGCCTCATCCTGCTGGTCTGAACCCATTGATCCAGGTGTCTCTGGAAGAGCTCTGTTAGAACTTTGCTGTGCTAAAGCAGATGGACACTCCTGCCCAGCTTGTCATCTGCAAACTTGCTGAAGGTGCATTTGAGCCTCTCATCCAGACCACTGACAAAGATAATAAACAGAACTGGCCTCAGTATCCCTGGGCAATGCCACCTGTGGCTGGCTACCGAAGGGATTTAAAAGTCTCCATTCACCACCACACTTCGGGCCTGGCCACTAAGCCATTTGTTTACCCAGCAAAGAGTGTTCTTGTCAGAGAGAGCCTGAGAGCCCTGGGGCTGTTCAGTCTGGAGAAGAGAAAGCAGAGAGGAGATCTCATCAATGTGTACAAATGCCTGAGGGGTGGGTGTCAAGTGGCTGGGGCCAAGCTCTTGTCAGTGATCAGCAGCAATAAGCCAAGGAGCAACAGCTACAGACTGGAACAGAGAAGGTTTCACCTCAACATGAGGGGAAACTTCTTTGCAGTGAGGGTGACAGAGCCCTGGAGCAGGCTGCCCAGAGAGGTTGTGGAGTCTCCTCTGGAGACTTTCCAAAGCCACCTGGATGTGTTCCTGTGAGAACTGCCCTAGGGGATCCTGCCTTGGCAGGGCATTGGACTCCATAGTCTCTGGAGGTCCCTTCCAACCTATAAAGTTCTGTGGTTCTGTGACTGTCCAAGCCATGAGTGGCCACTTTCTTGAGGAGAGTGCTGTGGAAGATGGTGTCAAAACTTTTACTAGTAGAACCCTTCACTGAGCCTTTTCAATCTCATCCCATTGGCCTCTGCCCACCCATGCAACCTGTCCAGGTCCCTCTGCAGAGCCCCCCTGCCCTCCAACAGATCCACAGCTGCTCCTATACTTGGTGTCATCTGCAAACTCACTGCTGCTGGACTCAATCCCCTGGTCCAGATCATCAATAAAGATGTTGAAGAGGATGGGGATAGAGTGGCAGAGAACAGAACACAGTGGTTGTGCTGTGTCAGGCACAGAGTTGTGCATGGCAAGTGATGACCTAGGCCTGGGGGCTCCATCCCAAAGAGCAGCTGTCTGCAGGGCAGGTCCTAGGCCCACCAGGAGATGGGGCAGAGAGTGTTACAGCTACAGCACGGCTCAGGCAGTGAGCCTGATGGCCTCACCTGGCTGGCTGCTTACACTGCCTCGGTGCTGCCCAGGATGCCATCTGCTGTCAGGGCACTGCTGGCTCCCACGAAGCCTCCCAGAGCGTTTTCTGCAGGGCTGCTTTCCAGCCATCCCTCGCCCAAGTCAGACCTGTTCCCAGCACCACTCCACCTCAGCACCCTGCACATTCTGGTTATGTTTCAAGCCACTGGCAGTTGCCCCATGCCCCAATCCATCTCCACCTCTGCAAGGCCTCTCGTTCCTCAAAAGAGCCAACAGCACCTCCCAGACTGGTGTGATCAGTAACCTGCCGATGGTGCACTGAGGTCCTGCATGCAAATCGTTGATAAGTACAGTGAAGCACAGAATCATAGAGTAGTCTGGGTTGGAAGGGACCTCTGAAGGTCATCAGGGACATCCTCAATTAGACCTGGCTGCCCAGAGCCCTGCTGAGCCCCATCTTGAGTATCTCCAGGGATGGGGTCTCAACCATCTCCCTGGGCAACCTGTTGCAGTGTTCCACTGTCCTTATGGTAAAGAACCTGTTCCTAACATCCAGCCTCAATCTGCTCTTCTCTAGTTTGAAGCCACTGCCCCTTGTTCTATCATTAAAGGCCTCTGCAAACAGTCTCCCTCCATCCTTCTTGTAGGCCCCTTCAGGGACTGGAAGGTCATTATGAAGTCTCCTGGAGCCTCCTCTTCTCCAGGCTGAACACCAGATACATCTGCAGATAGTTACATACAGGTTGGAAGTAATACAGGAATCCAAAACCCCTTCTGAACAGCAGAACCACCCTGGATGGGCCTGAACTAACTCCCCTCTCCCTGTCCACCCCTCCCTTATCTCAGAAAACTTACATAATAAATCTTTGAGAAAGTGTGGTGGTGGGGGTCAGATGCCAGAGCAGACAAAGGGAGTTAGAATTATTAGATTAGGTTGTACAGATTCAGGCAGAGCAGAGCAAGCAGCAGCCACAGACCAAGACACTTTGTTAGTGTTCCTTGGTCTTATGTCTCTCAGCAGTCTAATGTGTGTTACACACACCACTGCTATTTTCTTTCCACAGCCAATGATCTAATTTCTCTCATTAAAATATTCCAATTAGCCTCAAACCAGCACAGCACCCCTGCTTAGAAAATGTATACTGTCACCTCGACTCAGGAAACAAAGCAAGCAAAGAAGGCAAACCCAACAAACAGCACACACACAAACAAACCAACAAACACCCCACACACAAACCAACAAACATCACACACACAAACAAACCAACAAACAAGCCACACACAAACCAACAAACATCACACACACACACAAACCAACAAACATCACACACACACAAACCAACAAACATCACACACACAAACCAACAAACATCACACACACACAAACCAACAAACATCACACACACACAAACCAACAAACATCACACACAAACGAACCAACAAACATCACACACACACACAAACAAACCAACAAACAACCACACACAGGTGGATCTCCCGTACAGCTCTTTTATTTCGAATGCTGTGGGTGAACTTACAAACCCCAACCACACTCCGGTGGCCAGAGGTGGAGGTGGCTCAGTAGGTGGCACTCCAGCCTGGCAGTCTCGCAGCTGCCAGTGCCCAGCAGGTGGAGCGGCTGTATCTGCCCTGGCAGAGCAGGCACCTAGGAGGAGAAAACGATGAGGGATCACCCAGACAGCTGTGAGCACACCCAGCTGTGTGTCTCAGCCTTGCAGGGGGACTCTCATTGCCTTCCCCCTGTTGCTGCTTCTAAGAGTTTTGTGGCTAATGGGACCTGCTTAACAGCAGATTGCTGCAGCCAATTCCTCCCCTTTCAGAGAGTCCCTGGTGCCCAGGGATGTGACATTTGGGTTCTCCTGCACAACTGCCAAAAATTCACAGCCAGCTGCTCTGCTGCAGTCTTGTATCTTTTGGCTGCCCCACAGGCTGCAGTTTACAGCCACCAGAACAGTGTTTCCCACTCTTGCTTGTCCACGATGAGTTTGTGGCTAACACTCAGGTGCCACTTCCAAAGTCCTGTGCACCACTTTTCTGAAAAGCACTGCTGCTGAATTCACCTGCACTGGCTGACATCTGTGTGGGTGCATTGGAAGAGCTGGAAGGTGTCACCAGCCCAGCAACTTTGACACAGGCTGAACAGCACTGGAGAAGAGGGATCATGGAAGTAACTGTGTCTGTATGGCTGTCTCCTCATGATGCTCCTCTTGGGAAGAGCTTGGAATAAGGAACAGAATGGCAAGCAGTGGCCAAGGAATTTCAAAGGTGAGTGATGGCTTTCCTGGAGATGGTGCCAGGCACTGACAGCTGCTTCAGGAATCTAATTGTGCTGATTGCTTTCTCGTGACTGATGTTTCTGCTGCCAGCAGATCAGCAGCTGGAGCTGCTGTCATGAAGATTAGTGCCTCCATTAAGAGCATGCTGTATTAATTTAGAGGGAAGTGAGGGAGTCCGGGGAATAAAGGTTGCAGCATAAGTCTTCAATATGAACTTCTTGAGTATGGCTCAGAGTTTGAACAAAGAGACACAAATGATCCACACCCAAGTTTGCAAGTGCTTTTAGGATGAACATCAGCTAAAGCTTGAAAGGCTTAGACTTAAATGGAATAGATATGTAAGATAACCATAATTAGAATACTAAGATTCCTCAGCAAATGTGCTGCAAAGGACTCTCTCAAGGTGCCAATAGTTGTGATGAAAAAGAGCAGCTTCTCAAGCTGACTTTGGGACAGCCACAGTCACCCTCCTGCCTGTCATTTCCTGGCTGCCAGTTACAGCATTGACGGTGGCCTAGGGTCCTACAGATCCAACTCACCGTTTGCCTCCAAATGGTTTTAATGACCATTTGGATGGGAGGGAGAAGATGTTGAACTTCATCCATGAGAGCTGTGTAGCAGCAGTAGGGAGAAGATGTAAGTGGCTACAGATTTGCTGTCTGTAGCAGTGTAAATATTTCACTGTGCAAGAGCAACGGAAAAACCACAGCAAGTGCTGGTAAACAGAGCTTTGGGGAAATTTCTCACCAGCTGGAAGTGGTGCCTCTGCAAAAGGCAGATATTTCAGCTTGATTAAAAGGTTACCTCTTGATAAGGCATTATTTTTCCAAGAAGAATGAAGTACTAAACCAGCCCTTGAGGCAGCATCTGCTGAAACCTTCCTGTTCCTCTTGCAATGCCATCAGTAAATGCTTGCTCACAGAGCTGACCTGCAGATGCAAGGCTGAGGACGCAGCAGAGTGACTGAAGAGAAACAATGCAAATAAGAGAGTTATTTACCCACATGGATAGAGCAATAGTAGTGCATCCTGGGGATGTTATGTGAAAGCACAGACATGGAGCATTTGGCTTTCCTTCACAGAACTGCAAGAAGCATACAGTGCCAATGCCAGCACAGGGCTGATAACCAGTCCCTTGCTCTTTCCTGTGATGAGTATTAACTGCTCTCAAAATAGGAAATTCTGTGTTTTGAAAAAGAGGTGTCCAGATGAGTGGCAGACACTTTCTATCAATCCCTCTTCCTTCCCAAAAGGGAAGAGAAAGGGAATAAGGGTGAGAGATCTACGGAATGGAAAATAAATGTAAAGCAGCTTCAATGATAAAAATGAAACTGAGTATGTACAAACCCAACACTGCACTGAACTCCCCTGACATCAGCTTCATCACCATCACCACGGATGCTGTGGGCAAGCACTGGGGAAGTCCCAGACTGGACTCCAGAGGCAGATGGGGACAGGATTCTGTAATGCATGGACTGGGCTTGAAAGCAGAATGGACAGAGTCTGCCTCAGAGAGCAGCCACTGAAGAAGAGAGCTTCACAGTTGTGATCCTTCAGCTTTATACTGAATGTGATGTGAACCTACCTGCTCAGTTTAGAGTCACCTGTCCTGTCCCCTTCTCCCCACAGAACTGACTTCCTGCAGCCCTAACAAGGTACACAAGACTTAGCAGTGCCTGTGGTCTGCATCCCAGTCCTTGTTTTTAACTGGAAACACCAAGCATTGTCCCTGCTGGAAGCAGACATTGCCTGTGAAAATATGCCATGACTCCACAAAGTGCAGTTACTAAACAGAGACTGAGCTGAAAAGTCAAACCACTGACAGGCCTGTTTCTGTTCTAACTCAAACCTGGGCAACAGGCAGCTGGACTTTACAGTGAGTGTTTTGTAAAAGAAAAACTGAGGTTTAAGGCAATGCAAGAGCTTGGATTGGTAGGGGTCAATATAGGTATATAAAACCATCAGCACTGAGCAGATCCCAAAGACAGACTTAAGAGACACTGTCTGCTAGTAGAGAACTGAAGTTCAAAGGCTCCAAAGCCTCCTCTTCCTCCTCATCATTCCCTGTGCCACTTGCAGTCTGCAGCTGTTCCACCACAGCAGCTACAGGCTGCTCACTGCCTGTGTCTGTTTTGAGTAACCACAGAAACAGAACCGACTTCACCTTTTGCATTTGGCCTCAGCAGGCTCTCAACTAAAATTTGAATGTCTCTTTCCTGTGCTTTGTAAGAATTCTGCAGTTGCTGAGAGCGGCCTGAATGGACACCAGCACAGCAAGGCCTGGGCTCTTGCAGGTATGAAAGACAACACAGTCTGAAAAGGCAGGGGAGAGCTACAGGCAAGGGAGAGTTGCTGATGTACTCCCTCAAAATCTCCATTCCAATCATTTCCCAGATACTGTCCAGCACATCTGTAACGAGAGTACAATCAGGATAGCTGCACCAGCAGGCTCAGGGGCAAAATGTTCTAAAACAAATTCTTTCCTTTTTTTGAGTAATACAAAAACTCTCTGAGGAAAATTAATTACTGCAAAAATCATTCTGTTTTCTCTTCTGTCTGTGCAAAGGAGGTGAGGCAGCACAGCATGGGAATACTTGTTTGAAATCACAGCAAGACACAGTAGAGACCCATGCCACAAGTTGAGCTAAGACAGGAGGCATTACAACCCCTCCAGGAACATTGTTGTATCACAATGTTTAAGGTCATACCAATGAGTTTTGTGAATATGTAATCAAGACATTTTTACCATTCTTCCCAGCACAGAAGTTACACCAGCACCCAACACTGGTGACTGCAAGAACCCATTTATACCTATGCTGTTGCAGAATGTTGTAGAACCAAGCCACAGGCAGAAGCTAAAGGATCACTCAGATGCCCAAAAGCATGTCTAATGGAGTAACACACACTCCAGGCAGTCTCTGGCATTAGATTTTTTGGCCATGTAATATAACAAATAATTAGAGGTAGTGCACTGAGACCTGCAGAGTGGTGGAGCACAGGACAACAGGCAGAAATGAGACTCTCCTGCTTAAACCCCAAGACACAGAGTGTTGCACTCTGGAGGTCAAGACTGCTGCTGTCACACTGGGCTTAGGCTCATACACTGTTCTGTCAAAGAGAATGCTCAAAACTGGGAGCCACTCCTCTACCAGTATCCTGCAAGTAACTGGAGTGCATTAATATCCAAGTGGAAAGGATGGTGAAAGGTTTCCAAAGAGTCCTGGAAACAGACTATGAGAGACATAGGCCAAAATCTAGAAGTTTATTTTAAAAATTAATCTAAAATCTGGAAGCATTCATGTGGAAGTGCTGTGCAGACCACAGAACAGTGACACCAGGATATTTGGTTGGTGGCTTAAGATGTGCCCCAAAATGTAGCAGGTTTGGCATCTCTTTGATTGCACTGCTATTTAAAAAAATTTTATAAGAGAGTTTTCTTCTAGAAGCAAATGAACTTGGACCTTGAAGCATACATGGGAAAGAGAGGCAAAATGAAAGGTGGAAAAGAACAGTTTGCTTGGCTTGGGTGAAGTCTTTAAGGGCAGCCAAAGCAATGATCTACACCACAGGACTTGTCTCTACACACAGGAAAGAGCTGCAGAGTATCTGTTCTGCAGCAGCTCCCTTTTTTTGCAGTGAGAGTACACTGCTGTGGTCTAACTTAACACACATGAGAAGTGGACTGTTAGAAGCCAAGGAAGGCATCTACCATGGAAATTAAGAGCATCTGCTTGAGGAAGTGGTACACCATAGCTGCTGAGCTTTGAATTTCACACTTCAGATTGTTTCACAGTAACCACCTTATATAGATCAACTATAAATGCACAAAATGAAGGAAATGGAACAACAGCCTGCATGGCTTCGTGGTGAGGCCCTAGTCAGCCAGAAGCTGTCTGTGATGCTGAGTTACTGCTGTGATGCACACCTGTAGGCTCACAAAGTCCAAGCTGCCAACTGCAAAGCAGTAAGAATAGTCCAGCACTACTCACACCCTACATCAAGGTTTTGTGGCCATAGATGGCCTTGCAGATGTTTATGAGACAATGAAGAAGCTGTGTCAAAAATACTAGTACAAACAATATCTTTTATACTGTAAGTTCAATGTTACATGGACAGGACTGACTGTTCCACACAGACCTCAGGGTGAAAAGAAAGCACCACTTTTAACTGTGATGGCTTAAGGCACAGGTGCACTCCTCTAAAAGGGACACAATACATGGGCAACACAGGGGACAAAACCTGTCTAGTGTAGCTGTACAGGCAGCAGGAGGTGTCTGCTCCACCTGGCTTACTGAAAAACTAAGGCAGACTCCTTAAAAGGCAGCACTGAGAGGAGATTCTGAAGCACAGATGCTTAATCCAAATGCTGTTTCACAAGCCAGCTGGTTCAGTAGATTTCATCCATGTGTATTAGTGAAATATATTCATGGCAATGAGGTGTGGATATCATTAGGAGTGACAGAGGTTGTCTGTGTGTGGGAGAGTGGCCCTGCTTTAACCACACAGGTGTGTCAGCCTCGTCAAGGAGTCCACCAGGCTGGCCTGAGGAGGTTATACAGATAAGCTTATGGCTGTGCTAAAGAAGAGGGTAAGTTATGTTGGTGTATGACAGCTTTGATCAGTAGAATACCTCAGTGCTAGGAGATGTGCCAGTGTATTTGTTTAGGTGAAAGGGTGGCCCCTAAATGGCACTGACACAGCACAAGCCCTGCGCGTAACCAGGCCACGGGAGAGTTTGTTGGTCTGGGGGCAGTCACCCATCTCGGAGCAGGGAAAGCAACATCACAGCATCTGGCTTACATCTTCCTTGTTTGCTGCTAAAGCAGGCTGTGTGAAAAGGCATCAGGGGTAACTGCCAAGCTTGCTGTGTGACGACCTGCAGGTTGGCTTAGTGTGCTGCAGGAGCAAGGTCGAGGTGCTTGCAACCAAGAGATGTTTATGTGATGGCAACCAAGATCCATGAAGCCGCATGGGCAAGTGGATGGAGGGAGGCTGCTGAGGGTAAGACAACCCTCTGTCTGAGCTGATATTTTCCTCTTTCTTCATGCTAGAAGCCCCAAGGCCTTCTATTTTAGCTTGTCTTCAGATTAGATGCAATACAGAAAACTGGAATTAGTTACAGGGAAAAAAAAAAAACTGAAACAAAATAAACAGTCCTTTTTTATATTACACACAAATCCAAATAATCCTCTCCCTCCCACACAACTGGGTCAGGTTGTGCCTGGGGAGACTTTGTTTTTCTCAGCCAAGCTCCCTCAAGACTGCAAAACACAAAAGACTGCAGAGCACAGCATTTGCAAAATCAAGCTTAAAGCTTCTGCATTCCCGGCACTGAAATGCCCAGCCACAACCTCCCTGTTCTAACCAGAACTCCTCCCTTAGCCATGCTCACATTAACAAACCCAAGCCAGAAGTTTCATTCATCCAGCAATCAGAACAAGTTCCCAAGCTTCTTGAGGGAATGCCCTGCTAGCAGGGAGGAACAGCTACATATTATCAAGCACTCATTGTTATACATTCTTGGGAAAGGTGTGCAAACTATAAGCTGCTTGAGGGAATGCCCTGCTAGCAGGGAGGAACAGCTACATATTATCAAGCACTCATTGTTATACATTCTTGGGAAAGGTGTGCAAACTATCAGCGGGACATTGGCAAATGCTTGACTGCAGAGAAGCTACAAATCACTACTTGCCAAACACAACATGGCTGAGGGACAATTGTTCTTTTCCACCACAGAACACAGATCAGTAAGGGGAAATATCCACAGCATTCCTCTCTTCCTTCTTTTCACCCTTTTCTTAATCCTTACACCCTCCACAATATGGAAGCATAGAGCATCCTTTAGAACTGCAGTGTGGCACAACTCCTGTCAGCACTTACTGGTGCTGCCTAAGATCAATGCCTAAGAATCCCACTGCAGCCCAACCTTGCATGAGTTCCTTCCCTCTTTAGCTACAAAAAGAAAATCACAGAAGTCTTCCTATATTGTTTTCATAATATGCCACTTGTATTTTTTCACCAACTGTAGCTCTCTAATTTGAACAACCACACCTTGCAAATTTAAGAACCTTCCTTTGTGTCTGAAACTTTTCATAGTGTGATCAAGCAGTCAGGATCTACCTAGTCCTGTAGCATTTTCTGGATGCAAAGTTTTACTCCAGTCTACCTGAGGGATTCTAAACACGCACTAACAGAAAACAGCATCCTAATCACTCTGTGATTTAGGCTACATCTATGATAGCAAGCAGTGGGATGTAATGAGAAAAGCTCTGCAGGGCTGGAGCTGATCAGGTGAATTCTCTCCCTGCTCTGGAGGGTTTGTTCCAGGCTGGCTCCATCAGTGTTTGGAGTGCAGCTTTGGGTTAGATTTTAAGTGAAAGGTTTCTTCACTCTCTTGTGTGGCTGCTCCACAAAAAAATGAAGTGAAAAGCAGGAAGGGAGAGCAACCACAGATCTGCCTCCAAAAATACCTCACATGAAGCAAAATGCTAATATGGATGGATGAACTCTTGAGTTTGCCCTTCTGAGCAAGATGGACAGCCATAGTGGAGGCAGACCTAAACTGAAACGAGTCAAAGTTATGTTAAGATAGCAAATTAATCATTTATTTCAGTGGAAATTTTAAGAGAGAGCTGTTGTGGAACAAATTCTCCCCCCCTCTTTTTTTTTTTTCCCCCTTTGGCTAAAACACGGAAAACTCCACTTTATGTAGTTTCACTAACTCCCTGAAGTGCAATCAGTTTATCACTGTGTTGAGAGGCAAGCCCTCGGGCAGCCCCCAGAGCAGCAGGTCAGCCAATGCCAGCAGCAGGCCACATGGTTCCTGGCAGTGCTGCAGCTGCACCTCAAGAGATGCTCACCAAAAGACTGGATGCAAAGACATCCTTGGGTATCAGGACAGAATGCTGCTGCTGTGAAAAAAAGGAGGACAAAAATAGCATAAGAACTGTACAGAAAATGCACAAGAATTTCCTTTATGCAAATTCTCACCTGGCAATTGAACTAAATTGGCTACCCCAGTTCTCTGAAACTCCCTCCTACCTCTTATTCCTGTCCCTTCCCCCAATATGTGAATTCTTGTCTTCTGTTGCTTCAGTCTTTCTCCCTACCTGCTCATCCTCTCTTTTCTCAGTCTTTTCTGTTGTTTTCCTAGGATATTCTGGGTTGTTTTAATCCTGAACTTTGCTCTTGAGCTGATAGCTACTTCCCCTGCAGCAGGTCTAGCGGTGGGTGCTCAGCAACCAGGAACCCTCTGGATCTCTCCCTGGTGATATACAGCTCAAGGCAAACTGAGAGCCTGTTTGGCTGGCAAAAGGAAGAAGGAAAAGGAGGTGATGGATACACCTCTCATAATTCATGAATGAATGGAGAGCAGAACATAAAATTGGAAACCTCAGTGAGGATTAGGAGAATTTTGTGTCTGCTGGTAGAAGCTGAGGGCATTGACTGACCTAGGTTATGGAAACAACCAACTCACCCTTCTGGGGAAATTCATCAAGGAGGCCCTGGACACATCTTCCACTTTAGCACCATGGAGTGTGGATGTTATGAGGGTTGGTATCCAGCCCTACTGATGCAAGGTTTCCTAGAGAACTTTTCTTCTTATTTACAGGGGAGCACTATTCACACATTCCTTCTGCTGCATACCACAAACAGTCACCTTAGTAAGGTCTGAGGTCTTCCAGTCTCCGTTCTCCTGAAATACATCTGCACACCATAGCCTCATGCAAAGTACAGTTCAGTACAACACTGAAGTGGGACAGAGCAACCACAGAAAAGTCAGGAAATGGAACAAAGGATTGGAATCCTGCAAATAAGTTTGGAAATGTGAACAGACCTTCTCCAAAAGAAACATTTGTTCTCTGATGTAATTGTCCTTTTATACTAAGAATCATAGAATCAGGCAGACTGGAAGAGAGCTCCAAGCTCACCCAGTCCAACCTAGCACCCAGCCCTACCCGATCAACCAGACCATGGCACTAAGTGCCCCATCCAGGGTTGTCTTGAACACCTCCAGGGATGGGCACTCCACCACCTCCCTGGGCAGCCCACTCCAATGCCAATCACTCTCTCTGGCAACAACTTCCTCCTATCTCACAGATAAACGATTGCCAGTTAAGCTCCTTTTCAGAATATAGATTCCAAACCCCAGGAACCTACCACCCCAGAGATGTGGTGTAACACTGCCACACTATTTCCAGGACTGTCTCTAAGCACTGGCACACAACGCTCATTACGTGTTTCAAATCTCCCTCCTGGATCTTTGACATCTACAAGCAACGATGTGATGTAGGTAAAACAAATTGGAGGGAAGGGGGGGAAAAAAGAGTAAAGAAACAAGATTAGTAGCATTTTGGTTTCCTGATAAATCAAGTAAAGCTGAAAAGGAACTTTCAGGGATAACGCTAATTGATCAGTTGCACTAAGTGATCTCAATTTCTCTCCCCCCTCCCATTTTGTTGTCGTCGTTTGGTTGTTGTTGTTGGTTGGTTGGTTGTTGGTCGTTGGTTGTTGTTGCTGCTGGTTGGCTAACTTGGGCTTGTTTCGTCCTTAACTAAAAAGCTCCTAAAACAACTGTTTGAGGGAACCCATTCCCTGGGTGTGCCGGAGGACAGATAAAGCACACAGG
>VWYK01034664.1:9407-25594 GCA_013399775.1 Semnornis frantzii
AAAGGGCACCACACAACATGCTTAAATCCAAAATTGCAACTGCTTCCTCTTAGCCATTCCAAAAGCACTCAGCTAAAGTTATTCCTTTGGCCAAAATCGTTCTGCTCTCTGCAATAAAGTGATAATACAGCCTGAAATAAACCAACCAAGCAAACAAAGAAGTAATACAACTACTGAAGTAAGTTGTGCAGTGTTGTCTAGAAGGCAACTGCCCTAGTGTCTGACTCACCAGGGTCTACACACTGTGTACATTTCTCATCACTTAGCTGTTGGGAGTGACCCCAGAGACAAAGGAAACAGAGGTAGGATGGAGCATTGGGAGGAGTGGACATGATCTACGTGCACCCTAAACCAGCCTCAATACACAGCAGCATGAAACCTCAGTATGACACAGAAGTAGCTAAATAATATAAAATATTTTTAAATAATTCATATTGGTTTTAGCATATATATTATTATATGTGGCAGACATATGCACACAGGCAAAAGTGGATGCATTATTCAACCAAAAAGACACTGCTGTGACTGCAGACTAAATCAGAACATGAGTTTCTTACCTTTTCATGGCAGAAATAGGAGTTTAAAAAGATCAGACTGCAATCTTCAGATGCCCAGAAATCCTCACAACTGCTAGGTAGCTTTAAAAAACCTAAGCAAACAAACAAGCCAACAAAAAGATTGATTCTTCCAAAACTTTAAAGCCTAGAACACTCACTACCAGAGGTCAGATTATTTAGAATAGGTAGGTTAACATTTAGAAATTGGAAATGTGTAAGATCAAGCTATCCTGTACTTTATTTTTTCAGTCTTTCAGATGAATCTTTTATTATCTGTTCATGTTCTAATACAAACAACAAACCAAACCACTGCGTGCGTAGGATTACCCTGACCTAGGAAGTCATGGAGCAGACAATTTCTCTTCTCACTTAAAACTTATTACCAAATCCAGTGGATGATCACAAATAAAATCTGCCCTAACATACAGCCAAATGTTACCTTTCTTCAGCCTCAGGCCAGCAAAATCCTTGGAAGGAATGCTACTTTTTCAAGAATTAGAAGCAAATGCCACTCTGGTTGGTTTTACTTTGTCCTTTGACAGCTGTTTGGAGCTATAGAAGCTTTAGAAAGACAAGAAGCATTGCAGCAGAATCTCATTGATGGGCAAGAGCCCTGATGAGATGAGAATGCCCAACATACAACAACTGTCACTGAAGGAGTCATACATGGCTATGAATGTCTGTGCAGTGGTGATTGTTGCTGTATGCATGCAGACATACAAAGAGAAGCCAAAAAGGACAATTTTGCAGTCACCACCAACATGAAGTCATTCCCTATGAACAGTTCCATTAGACTTTTCCAGACAGATTCTGAACTTCTTAGGTGAGAAATCTTTCCCCTGTTGTGATAGAGTCTTGCAGTTTAATAATTACACTGTCAGGCACACTTCTCCACTGACTATTTCTCTTTCTTAGTTATGTCTCATTCACCCCAGTGATAATCCTCGTTTCATACTGACAGTGTTCCCTGTCTCCTCAGCATTTAAACTCTGCATATTTACAGGCTGTTATCATCAATCTGCAGCTTTCTCTCACTCGTGTTCTGCCACACATTTACAACTAACCCAAAACATCTTCAGTGTGTGCTGAAATGGTAAAATCATGAGGTGAGCAGTGGGAGCTAGAGATAGAGCTAAAACATCTTGTTATGAAGCTGAGGGCATGGGCAGCATTAAGTAGAGGTGAGTGGTGGTGAAGGGCATTTGTGTTTCTGGGTCTGACTTTCCAGAATTATTATTTGCCACATATCACTTACAAAGAAAGGTCGTGGCTCTCATTCCCATTACACTCCCTTTGCAGTGCCTGGAGAGTGCCAGGAGATCCTCAAAGCACCGTGCCTGCACAGGAGGAACCTCTTGCTTCCTGAAGTGCTGTGCATCTCTTACAAGCCAGAGCACGGCAGGCATGACAGGGTAGGACTCTGGCATGTCACACTGTGAAGGCTGCAGCCTGCTCTGAAATGAAACACAGTCCGGGGACACTGCTACAATTTAGGCTACTCAGCCTGTCTTATGCACCGAGGGACAGGGAGTACTTCAAGGGAACAGAAAAACGTCCTGAACACTTCAGCTGTTCACAGAATCACAGAATTAACCAGGTTGGAAAAGACCTTTGAGATCATCGAGTCCAACTTATCACCTAATACTTTCTAATTAACTAAACCACGGCACCAAGCACCTCATCCAGTCTCCTTTTAAACACCTCCAGGGACAGGGACTCCACCACCTCCCTGGGCAGCCCATTCCAATATCAATCACTCTTTCTGTGAAGAACTTCTTCCTAACATCCAGCCTAAACCTGCCCTGGAACAGGTTGAGACTGTCCCCCCTCCTTCTGTCACTGTTTGCCTGGGAGAAGAGACCAGCCCCCACCTGGCCACAATCTCCTTTCAGGTAGAGAGCAGTAAGGTCTCCCCAGTTGGCAGTCCTGTGCAGTGTCTCTGAGAGGTACTTGCCTCCATTAGAAAGCTGGTGGGCCATATTCCTAGCAGTATTCCTCATGTCTCCTGTAGCCTTGTGGGGGAACACAGAAATCACCTTTCCACGTGTTTGTCTGAGTCTGTAGCTGCTGCTTCATTAACAGTAAATAACAATTCCAGAGGCCATGGGCAGTTGCTAGGTGTACCAAAGGTAGATTGGCAAAAATCTGCATTTCAAAAACTCACCAGTGCTTAAGGTTAAATTCTGCCCAGTTAGAATTGAAATAAAAAGAATTGCAAATTTCAGTTGTTTCCTTATATGTGATTGTTTAAAAAAAAATCAGATTTGCAGAATGACACCCAGGAAGTGACATGGGACCTTAGCAGGTCTTTCATTAGTATATAAATTATGTAGATTAATGTTTAGATATTTAAAGATGACCAAGGAGTACAGGGAGAGAAAGAGCTCAAGAAACAGACTCATAAATCTGCAGCCGAAGGCACTTTCCTCACCCTGATTTATGTCCCACTCCACCTTCAGTCTCCTCCAAGTTCACTGCAGTCTTGTTTATTTGCCATAGATTCTGCACCTGTCATGTTCTATAGAAAGTGATCAGGGCTTCAGAGCCTATCTGAGTATTGCTTTTCAAATTTAGCATCACAACTGCTACCAGGCCACAGCCATGAGCAAACGCAAAGCTGCTTCCAGTGGTAGTGCTTCTAGCACACTGCTCTCACCTTTCCCTTTAGTCTGCTTCTCCTCTGCAAGTTCTGCAAATCATATCAAAGGCAGTTTGTAGGAAGTACTCAGGATGTTCCATACTAAGAACTGACTGCTCTGGACCTCTTGGGGGTCTATTCTTCATGGTCCTTAAAGACATAAGGCTCAACCTAGGACACCTTCTCTGCTGCTTCTGATACTCTCCTCTTCACCAAGTCCCCTTACTTTTGTATACATTTTTTTTTTTTCAGTTTTTCACTATCTTCTCTCTGTTTCACTATCTGTTCTCTCACTCTGTAATTCCCATCTTTGCTTTCTTCACTACTTAACTGTTAAGTTCTCCAGATCTATATTCTCCACTGGGCACAGACTGTTGTGTGCAGCCACCTACATGCAAAATGGGCAGACTTTGACCTTGTGAAAAGAAGATTCAAGCTGCAAAGAAAAGCTTTGAGACAGGAAACACTGCAATTTTTTTCCCTGACTAGCATAGAGGAAAATGAAATCTAATCTGTGTACCTTGCATATAACACAAGGCAGTGTTCTCATCTACAACCCACCACATCACTTTGGTCTCAGTGATCCACACGAGCGGATCTGAAGTCCACTGCAATGAGTTCAATAATCTGGAACAAAAGGAGCCTGAGCCTACCAGCTGCTGCAAAGCACTGTGTGACTTTGCAGATTGTTTCTCAGCTGCTTTTTATTTTTCGAGTCAGAGACAGATGTCTCACAATTACAAGAAAAAACAACAATAAAGCAGTCTATTCTGATTGCCTTCTAGCCAAGGAATTAGCTTTTAATGAAGGAAATAATCAGATACTGCTTTTCAGTTCACCCTTCTCTTGTATTAAAGCAGGAAGACCTGCAGTTCTTCATTTGTACAGAGTAAGGATCAATGCAATCTGCAAAGCAATACCTCCTTTACACATGAGAAGCATGAACAAGTGACTTGACTAAAGTCACACTGGAAGTTAGCAATTTGAATCTTGCTCCTGAAGACCAATTCCATCTGTTGAGCAAGATATGAGCTCTCCAAACTGAGCACATCAGGCTCTTAATCAGTGGTGTACAGAGAAAGAGTTTGCTTTGCCACAACTGAAATCTTGTTCCCAAGGTTACAAAACCAATGAATTCTGCTGCTAAGAACACAAAGCTGCTTGACAAGTCTCATAAATGCCTGATGATTCCAACCTACAGGTTTGCAAAGATGATTTACATAAAAGCATCTCAGTTATTAGCAAAGGCTGTGGCTGCATCACGAGATACAGAGAACTGCAGTGAGTGAATTCAAGAGTAGAGGTGGGCCATGCTGAAACTGGCCCAGCACTTCCTTGGCAAAATTATTTCCCTTGCTAAAAACCAGAAATATATTTTCAAAATACATTTAACCCCAGAAGTTTAGTTCAAAGAATTATCTCAGGTCAGCTTATTTCATTTTCTTGTAGGATTAACAAAAAAAACCAAACCAAAACAAACCTCAAACCCACAGTTTTGTTTTTTGTGTTTTGTTTATAGAAAATATTAATATAAATTATGAACAAAAATGTTTTAATTGACAGATTTTTTCCCCCAAATCTTGCCTCTATATATTCTTAAGGGTTTGTACCTCTTAGCCAAACTCAGTAGAAAAATATTTTTAGCTTACCTGGTTTGAAAGATGAAAAAATTCCCTTAAAAACAAAAGATTTGATTAAGCAAAGCTAAAACTCTGATAATAAAAACAAAGGTGGGAAAAAAATCCCTGAAAAACATAAGAGTTTATTAAGCAAAGCTAAAACTCTGATTATAAAAACAAAGGTGGGAAAAATTCCCTGAAAAACATGAGTTTATTAAGCNAAACAAAGGTGGGGAAAAAAACCCTGAAAAATATGAGTTTATTAAGCTAAGCTAAAACTCTGATAATAAAAACAAAGGTGGGGAAAAAAACCCTGAAAAATATGAGTTTATTAAGCTAAGCTAAAACTCTGATAATAAAAACAAAGGTGGGGAAAAAAACCCTGAAAAATATGAGTTTATTAAGCTAAGCTAAAACTCTGATAATAAAAACAAAGGTGGGAAAAAATCCCTGAAAAACATAGGAGTTTATTAAGTAAAGCTAAAACTCTGATAATAAAAACAAAGGTGGGGAAAAAAACCCTGAAAAATATGAGTTTATTAAGCTAAGCTAAAACTCTGATAATAAAAACAAAGATGGGAAAAAATCCCTGAAAAACATAAGAGTTTATTAAGCAAAGCTAAACCTGTGATAATCCAAATAAAGTTGCCTTGGATTCTTGTTGACTGTTATAATCCCTTGAAAATTAAGCAATTAGCAGTTAAGCAATTAGCTGTAAGAGTACAGAAGCTCCACAAAACTGTGTTATAAAGAGATTCTATGTAACACAACAAACCATATTGTAAGGGTTAGTTGGTATATTCTGACCACATATCATGTTGAAAATGCAAATTTTATCCTCCTTTTGCCATTAATTTGTCCTTATATCCACTCAGAAGTGAGATGAGGCATCACTCAGATCCCTACACTACCCAGTGAAGAAAACAGGTGTGTAATCTGGGTTCAATTTTCTGGATTTTCAGTCAGCCACCAGAGCACAAATTTTACTTCATGGTTAATTCATAACATCAGTACATTTTTTTTTTCATGTAGGTATGACCTAGGTAGATTTTCTGTTACCTTTTATGAAAAGCCAATTGCAGAGTGTGTTATATAAAGAATATTCAAATAGCTGCAAAGTCAGTATCCTACAATGGAGGTCTAGAGAAAGGCCACCAAAATAATGAAGGGGCTGGAGCACCTCTGCTACAAGGACAGGCTGAGGGAGCTGGGGTTGTTCAGCATGGAGAAGAGAAGGCTCCAGGTAGACCTAATAGCAGCCTGCCAGGACCTGCAAGGGGCTACAAGAAGGCTGCAGAGGGACTGTTTGCAAAGGCCTGCAGGGACAGGATGAGGGAAAATGGTTTGAAATGAGAGAAGAGGAAATGTCAATTGGATCTTAGGAACAAGTTCTTTACCATGAGGTTGGTGGAAGACTGGCACAGGTTGCCCAAGGAGGTAGTTGCGGTCCCATCCCTGGAGCCATTCAAGGTCAGGCTCAAAACGGCTCTGAGCAACCTGATCTAGTGGAGGATGTCCCTGCTGACTGCAGGGGGGTTGGACTGGATGGCCTTGGATGACTGGATGACCCTTCCAACCCAAACCATTCTATGATTTATCTTTAGTAATGCAGTCTAATTCAATCCAATATTGCCATAATACATCCACTACGACTCGGAAGAATCCATACCAGACTGACATTCTTCATTTCAGCAATAAAATATGTCCAGGACATGATAACAGCTCTGAGAGATTTTTCAGGTCTCAGAAAGCATTTACCAAGCCAGGGCTACCATGTGCATGTAGGGTGAAAAACAACCAACCAGAATGCAGTGAAGAAACAGTATCACAGTAGCACAGTCTCNTCCGCTGAGCCTCTTCACCAGGCTAAACAATCCCAGCTCCCTCAGCCTCTCCTCACAGGGCTGTGCTCCAGGCCTCTCCCCAGCCTCGTTGCCCTTCTCTGGACATGTTCAAGCACCTCAATGTCCTTCTTAAATTGAGGGACCCAGAACTGGACACAGTACTCAAGGTGTGGCCTAAGCAGTGCAGAGCACAGGGCGAGAATGACCTCCCTGCTCCTGCTGGCCACACTATTCCTGATGAATAGAGTTTCAGAACTGAGTTCATCTGAAATGGAAACAGCAAAGCTACATTGTGAGGCACTGTTTCCATCAGCCTCATGGAACTAAAAGGTGATTATTGCTTGGGTTTAATAATTGTCTTAATAGTATTCTAGAATGATCACAGAATCACAGAATGTCAGGGCCTGGAAGGGATCTCAAAAGCTCATCCAGTGCAACCCCCTGCCTGAGCAGGATCACCTAGACCAGATCACACAGGAACACATCCGGGTGGGTTTGGAACATCTCCAGTGAGGGAGACTCCACAACGCCCCTGGGCAGCCTGTTCCAGTGTTCTGGCATCCTCACGGAGGAAAAATTCCTCCTCATGTTTCCACAAAACTTCCTGTGCCTCAACTCTCACCCATGGCCCCTTGTCCTGTCATTGGGCATCACCCAGCGGAGCCTGGTTCCATCCTCTTGGCACTCACCCTTTACATGAATGAGGTTCACCCCTCAGGCTCCTCCTCTCCAAGCTCAAGGCCTCAGCTCCCACAGGCTCTCCTTGTAGGAGAGATGTTCCATTCCCATCACCATATTTGTGGCTCTGCACTGGGCTCTTTAAAGCAGTGGAGGGAAATATTTTCCACCAGCACTCACATTGTTACTACAGAAAAAACTAAATCAGGATCCATCTCCTTTTTCTTTTAAAAAATAAAGAAGAGAAGGCTGTTCTAGACAAGATTAAACATTTACCAAGGCTTCAGTAAGAATTTTTTACTGCCTCTTCTGAACATATTCTGTAAATAGTGGTTGCATTTCAGACTTCACTTAACACACTTCATTAATACCACAGGAAAATGTTGTAGGGGCATTTCTGGGCTACCTGTAGCACTGGCTGCTTGATTTTCAATGTGTTGGAATGCTTTAGTCTAATTACTGCCATCCTGCATAAAGGAAGATCAGTTATTGGCTCAACCAAATTAGCAATATCAATGCAAAGGTGTTTCAATGACAAATCTAAACTAGTATTTTGTATAAAGCTGCTCGACGTGTTCTGCAGATACATAGAGAGGGGTGGGCAGAGCCAATGCATTCTCCTCTTTAAAATATCTCTGAGGCACACCAAAATTTCTGCTTTGACATCCTTTCCATCAAGGATGGCCAGACAGAAACTGTGCTGGGCTTGGAAATAATAATGCATTGCAGGTGGGAGTCTGAACTACTACAAAAACTTGGAAAACTACTGGAGAAAGAAAAAAAAAACCAACAAAAAACCACAAAAAACCAAACAAACAAATGAAACCCCCCACCAAAACACAACAGAACAACAAAAAAAACCCACAACCAAAGAGAGTTCAAATGAAAAGGTTAAATGCATATTTAAGGAACCAGGTAATCTACCTAAACTCTCAGTGATTTGTGATCAGAGGAAGTACCAGATGGCATCTGTAAAAACTCACTGTCAAAAGTTCATCATTTAAGTCAGCTGGGGAAAAATTGTTGCTGAAAATACAGTTCAAATTTGCTGCCTTAAGCATAATAGATGTTCAGGAGGAAAGGAAAAACAAACAACAACAACAAAAAAAGGTCAATTTGACAGTTCACAGAGCAATTATTTTCCCATAAAATAGCTCCTAAAATAATACACAAAACACGACCAAGGACAATCACCACAGAGACTTTTCTCCTAGTATCAGGCCACATGGCTGCCCTCAGAGCTATGACTTTCATCATGAGCAATTGCTTCCCAATGCAAAATGTCTTGGGTAGCCAAGGCACTGAACAAATATTTGCCAAAGCTTGACATGTAGGAGGATTCCAATGCAGCATGCTGTCTTCCCAAGCGAGAAAAATGGCCCTGGGACAAGGATCTCAGTGAAAATCAGTAAGGAGAGCTGCTTGCTGAGTCTTGAATCATCCATACTCTATGCCCATAGAGCATGGGCTGGCATTGATGTTATCCCCCAATAGAGATGGTGAGGACCAAGGTTTTTAAGGATCCAGACTATGTCCAGGATGATGGCAAGAGTATGAAGAGTGTTTATTTATCTTTGTTTAACTACAAGACATTTGGAGACTGTCTGCCATGGTTGTGAGGGCACAGAATCCCCTCTCTCTACCTGCTGGCCATCCTTCTTTTGATGCAGCTCAGGATAGGGTTGGCTTTCTGGGCTCTGAATACATATTCACAGAATCCCTGAGGCTGGAAAAGACCTCTGAGATCATCAAGTCCAGCCTGTGACCTAACACCACCATATCAGCTAAACCATGCCACCAAGTGCCACATCCAATCCTTCCTAAACACCTCCAGGGACAATGAGTCCAACACCTCCCTGAGCAGTCCATTCCAGTGTCTAATTACCCTTTCCATGAGGAAATGCTTCCTAATATCCAACCTAAACCTTCCCTGGAGCAGCTTCAGACCATGTCCTCTTGTCCTGTCACAAGCTGCTTGGGAGAAGAGCCTGACCCCCACCTGACTACAAGGCCCTTCAGGTACTTGTAGAGAGTGATAAAGTTTCCTCCAGGCTGAACCCCCCCAGCAACCTCAGACTCTCCTCATCAGCCTTCTCCTCCAGCCCCTCCCCAGTCTTGCTGCTCTCCTCTGGATGCTCTCCAGCAGCTTGATCTCTCTCTTGCAGTGAGGGGCCCAGAGCTGCAGACAGTGCTCGAGGTGAGGGCCTCACCAGCACCAGTACAGGGCATTGCTAGCTCATGGCCAGCTTTTCATCTACCAATACCCTGAAGTCCCTCCTACCCCACCCTATACTGATGCCAGGGCTGCCCTCACATAGGTACAGGACCTTGCAATTGACCTTGTTGAACCTTTTGAGATACAGACTCACTTCTCAAGACTTCATTCATGTTTCTGAAGACGTAAAGGGTGAGTGCCAAGGGGCTGGAGCCAGGCTCGGCTGAGCGATACCCAATGAGAGGACAAAGGACAATGGGAGGAAGCTGAGGCTCAGAAGGTTCCATAGAGACATGAGGAGGAATTTTTTCCCTGTGAGGGTGACAGAGCACTGGAACAGGCTGCCCAGGGGGGTTGTGGAGTCTCCCTCTCTGGAGATAATCAAAACCTGCCTGGATGCATTCCTGTGTGATCTGGTCTAGGTGATCCTGCTCAGGCAGGGGAGTTGTACTGGATGATCTTTTGAGGTCCCTTCCAGCCACTAACATTCTGTGATTCTGTGAAAATTATCTGAATGGCTGCTGTAAGAATTCAGCTCTTGCACCTATAACGCTGCTGGGAGTCCTAAGCACACAAATGCAGGAAAAAGGGGAATTAACTACAGCAAGTTCAGCAAGATAAATATCTGTCTGAGAGCCAATTCTAAGAAGAAAGCTTAAGGAGCTGATACAAACTTCACCAAAATTATTAATATACTCTCACCAACTCTATAGGCTTTGTGGAATAAGCCCAGGCAAAACCATCTGCTTTCACAGAATCACAGAAAGATTCAGGTTGGAAAAGCCCCTCAGGATCACCAAGTCCAGCTGAAATCCCTAGTCTTCAAGATGCACCTTAAACCATATCCTGAAGCACCACATAGAATCATAGAACCATAAAATGGTAAGGTTGGAAGGGACCTCAAGGATCATCCAGTTTCAACCCCCTGCCATAGGCAGGGACACCTCCCACTAGCACAGGGCACTCAAGGCCTCATCCAACCTGGCCTTGAACACCTCCAGGGAGGGAGCAGCCACAACCTCCCTGGGCAACCTGTGCCAGTGTCTCACCACCTTCACTGTAAAGAACTTCCTCCTAACATCCAGTCTAAATCTCCCCTCTGCCACTTCAAACCCACTGCCCCTTGTCCTGTCATTCCCAGACTTTGTCAATAGTCCCTCCCCAGCCTTCCTGTAGCCTCCTTCAGATACTGGAAGGCTACTCTAAGGTGTCCTGGAAGCCTTCTCTTCTCCAGGTTGCAGAGCCCCAACTCTCTCAGCCTGTCCTCATAGCAGAGTTGCTCCAGCCCTCTGAGCATCTTCGTGGCCTCCTCCGGACCCCTTCCAACAGTTCCATGTCCTTCCTGTGCTGGGGGCTCCAGAACTGCACACAGTACTCTAGATCCAAGCAACTTTTAAACACATCCAAGTTCGGTGACTCCACCACCTCCCTGGGCAGCCCATTCCAATGCCTGACCACTCTTGCCAGGAAAAGTTTCCTCATGTCCAGTTTAAACCTACCCAGTGGCAGCTTGAGGCCATTCCCTCTTGTTCTATCACTAATGACCTGTGAGAAGAGACCAAATGAAGGAGTGCACAACCACTATTTACAGTTAAAGGCAAGAATACCCAAGGATGAAGAAGTATTTATTTGACAGAACTGTAACTAGCAGTTTACTCTGGCCACTAATTATGGACACTACAAAGCTGTTAATTTAGGATGTCATTTCCAAAGGTACTGCAGGAGCTCAAACCCCAGCAGGATCTCATTCTGAACTGACTGAAATATTATTTTGTTGATTCCCTTTCTGTAGCACCAACAAGCAGCTGAAATTCCACAGATGCATAAAATAAATTTAATGTTAAATAAATAACAGGATGAATACTGAAAATATGATGCCTCAACATTACAGATGAGTTGGGCTGGAACCATGCAACATAAGTAAGCCTGTGGAGAGAGGGAGAAGTCTGCCACTTCACTCTGGTCTGGAGCCCTCAATACAGCAAGGACAGAGATTATGATGGAACAGGTCCAGAGGAGGGCCACAAAAATGATCAGGGGGTTGGAGCACCTCTGCTACAAGGACAGTCTGGGGGAGCTGGGGGTATTCAGCCTGGAGAAGTGAAGGCTCCTGGCAGACCCAACAGCAGCCTGCCAGTACCTGAAGGGGGTTACAAGAAGGCTGCAGAGGGTTGCAAAGGCCTGTAGTGATAGAACGAGGGACAGTGGTTTGAAAGGAGTGAAAAGCAGGTTTAAGTTGGATGTTAGGAACAAGTTCCACAGCATGAGGGTGCTGGAAGACAGGAACAGGTTGCCCAAGAAGATAGTTGAGGTCCCATCCCTCGAGATATTCAAGATCAGACTTGACAAAGCTCTGAGCAACCTGAGCTAGTGGAGGATGTTCCCTGCTGACTGCAGGGGAGTTGTTCTAGATCACCTTTGGAAGTCACCTCCAACCCAAACCATTCTATGATGGTGTGGATATATATACACATATATATTTATGAAGTTATAAATGATGTATAAGTACTACTGTACTAACACATTGTGTATGCAACAAGGCATGCACAAAACCAGATTAAAAACTTAAATTTTTATTTAATGTTGATTAAAAAGTGAGTGAGTTAAGCTTAAATAAACACCATTAAAAATATATTTCAATTTTACTTATTAATGATGCAAAAAATATTTTCCTCCTGTGCTGCACTGGATTGTCTTGCATATCCCTGGGGATGCACACAGCCTCCTTGGAAAACACTGTTTTAGATATTCATAGAATCATACTGGCAGGCTGCTATTAGGTCTCCCCAGAGGTTTCTCTTCTCCAGGCTGAACAACCCCAGCTCCCTCAGCCTGTCCTCACAGCAGAGGTGTCCCAGCCCCCTAATCATTTTGGTGGCTCTCCTCTGGACCTGCTCCATCAGGTCCATGTCCTGCCTGTGTTGAGGGTTCCAGGGCTGGATGCAGTGCTCAGGTGAGGTCATGTTCAAAATCTTTTTACTGATAAAGATGTGCAATCAAAACTGTTTGGACACCATCAGCCAAGGTCCATTCTCACAACAAAATACCAAGCAGTAAGAGGCAGTCCAAAATCCAACCAAGGATAGCAGAACAAGTAAACTTCAAAACACCAGGTATAACAGAATGAGAGCCAAAATGAAAACCAATAACCCCTTAAGACACAGCACAAGAAATTCTGCAACAGTTTTGTCAGGCATAAAAGCAGCTACACAAATATAAGAGGAGATTCAACAAAGCAAAGTAGATAAGGGCTAAGGTAGAAAATATAATGAAGGAAAATGGCATCAGGTCAAAAATTCTAAGCAGAAAAAAATATATCAATAATCTCACAGGAAGAAATAAGAGGGTACATATTATGATGAATTAAATAAAAAAGCAATAAAAACAGAGGAAAGAGGTGAAGAGAGTAAAGATGGACAATTAGATTGAAAGAAAAGAGAGAAGAATGGAGGCTAACTCTGGCAAGCATTCAAATCTATTGCTCACTGAACTCAAAAAAGATTTGAGTAACCACCTGCTAATTTAAGGGAGATGAGGAGGGCAGAGCAACTGAGAAGAATGCTCCTAGAGATCACTCAACATTCTAATTCCCAATGTATCTCTCAGAAACCCTTCTGGGACTCACCATCACAGACAGGGCTTTGACACAGCAGATCCTCTGCGGTACCAAGCAGACATGTAACAAAAGCAAAAGGAAGAGCAAAGCAGCTAATGCCCCTGTGCTCTCAGAATAAACCTGCTAGGCTTAAGTAGTATCTTTAAAATGTACATTTCAGGTTGCATTTTCCCAGCTAGCACAATTGCTGTTGGAAGCCACAGTACAATTGCTGTTGGAAGCCACACAGCAACATTTATGACTGAGAAGGTGATTTCATTCTAATGTTGATTTCAGAAAGCTCATTGCTGTGCAGGTAAAGTTACTACAGGCAGGTATTTCATAAGTGGCATTCAACAACTGCATTTTTCAGAAGTCTGTGTCAGTTCCATTTGATTACTGTGGAAGAGGAAGAAAAGAGAAAATCACAGAATCACAGAAACATTCAGGTTGGAAAAGCCTCTCAGGATCACCAACATGTGCTGGTTTGAGGGCAATTGGAATATTTTAGTGAAAAGAATTATATTATAGGCTGTGGAAAGAAAACAATGGTGATGCCTACTCCACTCATAGGCTTGTATAAGAACAAGGACACAAACATAGATAAGACATACAGAGAGTCTCATCTCTGTCTCTCTGGGAGCTGCTGGCCTCTCTGCTAACCTAACTAACCACTCTGCTTCTAACTCCCCTGGCCCATCCTCCAAACTCACCTTGCACGTAAGCCAAAGCCTGGGGTAAGGTGTAGGGGTGGGGAGAAGGTGGAAGGGTGGTTGGGAGCCCCTCCTGGGGTCTCTGATTTCTGGGAGGGGAGTTGTGTTTCTGTATTACCTTAAACTTGTCTATGTCTGTAACTATTCCTGTCTATACTGTATATCTCTGCTTGTACATTGTGCTGAGTTGTAAATACAGCTTCAGTCCTTAACTTCAAGCTGGCTGAGTCTAGTCTGGGTGCTTTTATAAAGTGGAGGTGGGTAACTCCCAAACCATCACACAAGTCCAACCCATATCCTTACTCTACAAGGTGACCCCAAGCACCACATCCAAACGACCTTCAAACACATCCAGGGTTGGTAACTCCACCACCTCCCTGGGCAGCCTGTTCCAATGCCTGATCCAATGCCTGATCACTCTTGCCATGAAAAAATTCTTCCTGCTGTCCAATCTAAACCTACCTAGTTACAGCCTGAGGTCATTCTCTCTTGTTCTATCAGCTGTGAGAAGAGACCAAGTCATTCTGGTTGTGCTTAATAAGTCAAACAAACAAACAACAACAACAAAAAAAATTCTGTCATTCCAGGACTTGGGAGGCTCCCTACAAGGAATTCATCACATGAATCAGATATTAGTTTAAGGGTTTGAGTTTGGGTGCATCTACTTCTTTCATTTTCCATACCCAGAACACATGCTGTGGGCAATCTAATTCTCATAGTTCTGCTTTTTATGTGAGTATGTTTCTTAGATGAATGTTTAACACCCAGGTTTTAGCTGTTTGCTCTGCCCTAGCAGAATTCACAGCTCCTAGATTCAATGTTAATACACAGGGGAAGTTAAATGCTTCAGAGTCCAGGATCAGCAAAAAGTTCTCCTGTGAATCACCACAGTCAGCACTGTGTTTTCTCTGATCCTATCCTCTAAAATATTAAACTTTGCTTATTTATCATCTAATTCAGCATAAGATGATGCTTGATGGTCCAGGTTACATGAGGACACAGATGTTCCTGAAATACCATTTCTGTTTCTCCTTGCCAGTCTGGATTCATACCCTGAAAACACTTTCTAAAGGCTCAGGCCCCTTGCTGTTCTCCTTGAAAGGAACAAAAAAGGCTTCAGTAGACAATGGAACAGAAGTTCACTTATTACCAAGAAATGTACACTGTGGATTAAAATATCCACAAAATTACATTTCCAATTCCACATCCACTCTTTGCAAGTGTCTCAGTCAGAACCAGGAGGTGCATTCCATCTGCTAGGCAATATTTTAAACTACTTCACCACTGAGTTGGAGCTCAAAACCTGAGAGATGTATTCACAGGTACCTTGTCCCAGCATTTTACATTTTACCTCATACTGCAGAAGTCAAATCTCTGGATTGCTAAGATTTCTCAGGCATGGTCGAGAGAAATGTACTTTGTTTAGAACTGGAAAAATAAGATTAACAGAATGAACTATCAGTTCTAACAGCTATTCTGATGCAAAGCTGTCTCCATGGCTTAACACAGGTTCTCAGCATGCTGCCTCCCCAACCACACACCCTTGGGCAACAATTCCCCTTCTTCCCCTGGTCCTATTCGAATAGCAAGAGGAGAAAGGAATCCATAGGGGGAGCACAAGACTATATCTATGGATCAGCCACAATGACACAAAATAATCCCCAAGCTAAGCAGCTGCAGTCTGCCACCTGAAATCCAGGGGCACAGAAAGGGTTAACTTTGGGTGCAAGTGTGTATAGAAAGAACTCTCATAAATATATAGATAGGACTCTCTTTTGTTTGAAAAGTTTACTTTTGGGGGGAAAATAATAATTCATATATAGAGAGAGAGAGGTAGAGGGTAGAGATAGATTTTTTCAGCCAAGAAAAATCTGTTTCTTATATTTAGCCAAAGTCTAATGTAATGAATATGAAGCCACACATACCTCTTGAGAATCATAGAATGCTCAGGGTTGAAAAGACATCCAGTCCAACCCTCTATGCAGCTGGCAGGGGCATCCTCCACTAGATCAGGCTGCCCAGAGTCCTGTATCACAGTATCACCAAGGTTGGAAGAGGCCTCAAAGATCATCAAGTCCAATCTGTTACCACAGACCTCAAGACCAGACCATGGCACCAAGTGCCACATCCAAACCTGCCTTGAACACCTCCAGGGACGGTGACTCCACCACCTCCCTGGGCAGCCCATTCCAGTAGGGAATGACTCTCTCAGTGAACAACTTTCTCCTCACCTCAAGCCTAAACCTCCCCTGGTGCAGCCTGAGACTGTGACCTCTTGTTCTGGTGCTGGTTGCCTGAGAGAAGAAAGCAACCTCCTGCTGGCCACAA
>VWYK01034666.1:0-14283 GCA_013399775.1 Semnornis frantzii
TCATTCAACTAGAAGAACATTCTCAGAGGAACAAATGTTTGTGCCTAAAGGGTTAGAAAGCCAGTTTAGACCTAAACCCCTGTGAACATCAGGTATTTGGAGTTGTTAGCTCTTCCCACAGCTGAGGAAGTGAGCTTAAAGCTGTGACTGCAGTCAGCCAGCAACAATTTATGCCTGCACGGAAGAAAAACCACTCAGCACTGAAACAGTGAACCCGAAGAGCCACAAGATTAAGAAAATGAGAACTTTTCCAATAAGAAAAGGAAAAAAGGAAAAAAAAAAAGAAAAATGCAGTGTTAGAATTGGTATCAGGCAGCGGTGTAAGAGTTCATATAAAACCCTCCTCCTGCTATCAGTCATGGATTTTTCATCCAAGCCAAGACAGCCTTCATCCATCTCGCTGACATGTCTTGCCAGGCTCAGGGTAACTCAGCTCTGTTTTGGATATCATTGCAAAGATGTCAAAGTTGAGGAGGAAAGCTGCAAAATGTTGCAGTTCATTTCTAAGCTCACAGGAGTGCAACTGCCCTCTGCTTAGCAGACAGAAACCTGTCCCTGTGAGCATGCAGGTACAGCTGGGAGCCAGCTTTTGGCCTCTCTCAGTGCCTAATTAAAACCATGCTAATTCCAACAATAAAATTATGACCCTGTAAAGCAAAACAAAGAAATGTGTTTACCACAGTGCTGTGTGTTTATTTACTATTGCTTCTGTTCACCTTCTGACAATTATGGGGAGTGTTTACAGCAAAACTGTCTGTGGTTGTTATTCAAATGTTTAGGGCAGTGCTCGTCCTTCTGTACTCAGCACTGGTGAGGCCACACTTGAGGATTTGGATCAGTTTTGGGGCCCTCATTAAGAGAAAGACATTCAAGTGCTGAAGCAGGTCCAGAGAAGGGCGATGAAGCTGGTGAAGGGTCTGGAGAACAGAGCTGGTGAGGAGCAGCTGAGAAAACAGTCTGGAGCAAAGGAGGCTCAGGGAAGACCTTCTGGCTCTCTCCAACTCCCTGAAAGGAGGTTGGAGCAAGGTGGATGTTGATCAGTTTCTCCAATTTACTATCAATAGGATGAAAGGACATGGCTTCAGCTTGCACCAGGGAGGTTTAGATTGGATACTGGGAAAAATCTCAGACAGAGTAACCAGGCATTGGAACAGGCTGCCCAGGGAGGTGATGGAGGCAAAAAATGTGTGGACAGGGCACTTAGGGACACGAGCAGTGGGCATGGTGGTGCTGGGTTAACAGACAGACCTGAAGATCTTAGAAGTTTTTTCTCACCACAATGATTCTATCCTATGATTCTATTTACAGAACTACAGAATTTTTTTAGATTGGAAAAGACCTTTCAGAGTCCAACCATCAGCCCAGCACTCCACATATCTTTTGAATACCTCCGATGATGGTGCCTCCAGCACTTCCCTGGGCAGCCTGTTCCAATGCTCTACCACCTTTTCAGTGAAAAAAGTTTTTCCTAGTACCCAATCTAAATCTCACCTGGCACCACCAAGTCTCACTGGAGTGGAGTAGACCTTTCAATTTTAAAAGTTGCCAAAAAACCCTGTACTGTTCTGGGGCTGCCCACATCTCATTTCCCCCTCCACATTCCAGCCTACTGAAGATGAAAATCCTCAAACCCTCAACCACACTCTAGCTCCTACTCTACTCAAATACCTTTGCTGCCAGTGCTGAGCTAATCAAACCATTTTAGCCATTCTTCCCATACTTTATGGAGATCCAGATTTATTGCTCTCATGCTCTGCAGGACTGATGTTGTTTTTGTAAGCAGCCAGAAAGAAGTTCCTCTGGCATGGGAGCTGACAAGAATTTCTCCTTCTACTTCAGAACTTCTGGCTCTCCATCTAATTAGGCTGTACATTGCTAGGAAATAAGCACCATGCTGTGCTTGCTCACTTGCATCAAGTCAGACACACTCCAGCATAGCTCAGGTGCTTTATCTAATAGAGATATAAACAATTTGAATATTTTTTTTCTGAGGTGGTGGGGGAGGGGGGAATGAGAAGGAAGTTTTAGTCCTGTAATTCACCAGTTACAGAGAAAAGCAGATTCCTGTTCCAGCATTTTAAGTTGTCACAAGTGCAAAAGCTTGGATACCTTTTATTTATAGTGCCTCTATCTTTTTTATTAGGGAACCAGGTAGGAGTGTGGCAATGGCTATGAAACTGATCTTCAGGGAAGGTAATCTTGACAGAATTTGCAACAACAGAATGCAGGTTCCCTTTCTGGAGCCATTTGGTGTCATGAAAACTGGAAGCTGTACCAGTGATGGTCCCAGCTCAGCTGCTGTGCCTTCCTTCCAGTATTCCACAGCCTGCAGGCTGTGCTCAGAACTGGAGCCCACAAAGGAATGGAAAGTGCTCTTTCAAACAGGACATTCTGGAACAGAAGACTGCACTTCACCCTTTTCCATGTATCTGACAGGTTTGTGTCACTACCTTCTTACAGCTGCTGTCAGCTCTTTTGCTGCATACTTGCATCTGAGAGGGTCCTGCATCTTTCACTTGTGGTCCCCAAAGGAGAATGAGATGCTAGAGCTGAGAAAGGGCAGGAAACAGAACCCTCTGTGGCTTGCACACAGACAAAGTGCAGTATGTCAGCGTTTGCATCTGAGCTTGAATTTATGCATCTGAAAGCTATCACCATGCCTGGCAGCTTCCTCCATGGCCTCCAGCACTGCATGGTCAGCGGTTCCTGCAGGTGGCATCCGTTTGGCAGGAGCCCTCCATGAGCACTGCTGTGGCTCACTACAGACAGCACCTGCAAGTCCCTGGTTTGGCCGAGGGCTGGAAAGCAGCCTCTGGCTTTGCTCCTGGTGGGGTTGGACTGAACTCCTTCTGCACTCTGTTGACATCTCAGAAATACTCACAGAGCTGTTCTTTAGGGTTCACAGAAGTTGTGAGTCCCACTTTACATCATTCCCACACCCAGGGGAATTTTACCAGACTCTGAGAAGGATTTGTTGTGATTAGGGATGCCTTGCGACAGCTTAGGACATTTAACTGCCCTGATCAAGCACAGTGGGTTGAAGGTTGGACTAGATGGACTTGAAGGTTGGACTAGATGGACTTGAAGGCCTCATCCAACCAAAGATATTCTGTGATTCAGAAGGGAGGGGAAACTGCCAGAGCCCTAATCCTGTGACCTGGAGGAATTATTTCAGAAGCAGAGGGTGAAAGCTTGAGTAAAATATCAATTATAAGACTGACAAGAAAATGATCTTAATAACATCAACTGTCCCAACCTACTTGATCTGAGCTGTTGGGGTCCAGGTCAGCAGGTCAGCAGTGACTATAGAAGAGGATCATTTCCACCTTAATGAGGCAAAGATGGTTTATTTCCGCCAGACAGATGGCAGTGGATATGAGTCATACATCTGTCTGGGATCTATTTTTCTGAATAAAGTCATTTGGCCAGCAGTTTCCAGTAGCTCCATGCTCTGTCCCTGTGATTCCAAAGTTTGCATGTGCTTTATGGGCTCTGACCATACACTGCTGTGCTACGTTTGGTAGGAAGGCAAAGAAGTGCATAATGCTAAACCCATTTTCATCCACGGCTGGGAGGACCACATTGCTTCAAATGACTAAAGCACAAATGTGACACCTACTTGAAGTCCTTAGGATGCTTTTTTTTGCTCATCTCTTTTTTTCCTGGCAATACACCAACCTTCAAGGGGTTGCTCAGATTATTTGTGATTCTGGAGCTAATGTCTTAGTTATGCTAAGTGTGATGGATCTCTTGCTATTGTGTTTTGTAGCTTCTAACTGCTCATGAGCTCTGATTAGGATCTTTGCTGCAGTGAATCTATCCAACTATGAGCTCCCCAGCTCAAGAAGGACAGGGACTTGATGGAGAGGGTACAACAAAGGGCTACAAAGATGCTGAGAGGACTGGAACATCTCTGTGATGAGGAAAGGCTGAGAGAATTGGGGTTTTCTAGCCTGGAAGAAAGTAGTCTGAGGTAATAATCTCACAAATCCTTATAAATAGATAAATACTGAGTGTCAGTAGAATGGGGCAAGGCTATTTTTTCAGTGACAGGACAAGAGGTAATGGGCACAAACTTGAACATAGGAAGTCTAAATGTGAGGAGGAATTTTTTAAAATTTAAGTGTGATAGAGCACTGGAAAAGGCTGTGCAGAAAAGCAGTGGAGTCTCCATCACTGGAGACTTGCAAAACCCACCTGGGTGTGTTCCTGTGTGACCTTCTCCAGGTGAACCTGCCTTGGCAGCAGGGGCTGGACTCCTTACTGCCTAATAAAGTGAGCTTTCATGGTGTCAGGAGTTCCTCAGAGCATGAAGAGTTTCCCTCTGCTGCCTGTTTGTGAGAAGCTTGCAGAAAAAGATCTTTGAGGTTTTTACCTCTCTTTGCAGTTGAGGTGAGCCATGGGATCCAGACACGTGTGTTCTCACTCGTGCACTGGGGACCTGCTCAAGCCTTGCTTCCAGGGGGGAATGAGGCTTCAGGGCTGCAAGGAATTTCAGTTCAGAGATACTGCAAGCTGACAGATTCACAAGCAGGGTCTGTCTCCAATTTGATTTTAGAAGCTGATTTTTCTTTTGATTTTGAGAGCTGCTTTCTGGAGGCAGTAATGGAATTTTTTAAGAGAAAAAAACCCCAAAACCTCACTGAAAGTATTATTTTAAAATGTTTCTTTTAAAAAAGCAAAATATCAGCCTTTGGACATGATCAAGCAGAAGGCTTTCCTGCAAATGCAGGATTAGTCTGGGATATGGCATTAAGTGTTGGGATTTTTTTTTTTTTTTAGCTAAGAAACTTTGAGCACCACCAAGGATGGTGAAACACCTGCTGTTTTCCAGCTCCTGTCATAAGGAGATTGACCTTTCCTTGAGCTTAGTTGGGTAACATCAAAACTAAAGCAAGGAGCAACCTTTACCATACCTGAGGCTATTTTGCTTCAGATCTGAGGAAAGATGAATCTAGCCTCTATGTGTGCCCTTGAGAAGGTCATTTTGAGATACTTGTATCCAGATTTGTAAGGAGATGTAGGCTATATTCACAGATCCATTAAATGGTTTGGGTTGGAAGAGACCATAAAACTTATCCAGTTCCACCTTCCGCTACCATAGGCAGGGACATCTCCCACTAGCCCAGGCTGCTCAAGGCCTCATCCAACCTGGTCTTGAACATCTCTAGGGAGAGGGCAGCCACAACCTGCCTGGGAAATCTGTTCCAGAGTCTCACCCCTCTCACTGTAAAGGATTTCTTCCACGGTCTGTGCACTAGCTTCCAAACCTGATGGCAACTAGTGTTCTGTGCACTAGCTTCCAAACCTGATGGTAACTAGTGTTCTGTGCACTAGCTTCCAAACCTGATGGTAACTAGTGTTCTGTGCACTAGCTTCCAAACCTGATGGTAACTAGTGTTCTGTGCACTAGCTTCCAAACCTGATGGTAACTAGTGTTCTCTGCACTAGTTCCCAAACCTGCTGACAATTTGGACCAGGTTTGATGGCAGAAATGTGAATAGTAGCAGAGCAAACAGCACCATGATTCCATTTCTTACAGGTAAGTATATGCTTGTGGGCAAAACTTTCCCTCCAACTCCCTGTCAAGTGGTAAAGTGGCAGAGCTGATGAGAAAAGTGCTTTTAAAAAACACCTTCCCCTCTCCTTTTCCTCACGTTCCTGGAGCTGTGGACTGTGCCAGACCACAGACAGTGAGTTTAAGCCTTTAAGTATGGAGCAATTTCACACCAGCTGGAATAACGTTGAGAGTGTAACAACAAAAACAAACAAACCCCCAACCAAACAGAAAGAAACAGAGCAAAAAGCTTTTCTTTGAATACATTTGATGCCTTTTGCCTTTAAAAGCTAACCAGCAGATTTATCAGCAGAAGCCAGACTGCTTGTGGAAAACGTGCTGTGGCAGAAGGGAAATGGATTGTTGTCCACATGGATTCACCTGTTTGGTGGGGCAGGCTTTGATGCACAACAGAACGTGGTCTTGAGGCAGTTCTGGCACACTTGACTTCACACCAAGGCAGAGCGCAAGCTCAGTTGTTTAAAGGCACCTCTGGGTATACATAGCCTGTGTGTCATAGATCTGGCTAAGCTCCCTGGCTAGACATTGAGCAGACACCAGGATGTGTGCTTTAAGCCTTGAAGTCTGAACAAAATCTGTATAGTCCTAGGATTAAGTTCAGTCCTTGAGATTTGTCCTTGCTTCAGTCTACCCTTTCCCAAATTTTAGCTAACAGGAGCATGCTGAGCTACAACTCGTTCCTCAGGTGCATGTGGTGCTGTAAACAAATTATCTTTATTCTCTGCTAAATAGAGCAGGAAAATCTTCAAACCTACCTAAAATAACAACTCTTTTTCATATTCCCTGTGTGAGCTTCTTTTCATTCTGTGTCAGCCTTAGCTGCATCTGCAGCCCATGAGTTAACTCCTGTTTCCCAGTGATGGCAGTGATTCTCTTTTCAAATATACTCAATCTCTTCTTTCTTCACTCCCTTCACTATCTCTTTGCTCTTCTCTTTTTATTTTATAGGGTTTTTTATCCCTGTCTTCCATATCTTTGTTTTGCCTGTGGTAACTCTTCCTGGCTCCAAACTCCCTCTCTATGGAGAGGTGAGCCTCTTAAACTTTAGTTTCTCACTGTCCCCAGTGTTTTCCTCTCAGCAGATAACCATTAAGATTTAATTACCAACTGCTGCCTGGATTCTGGAAAGGCTATAACACAGACCTTGGTCAGCAGTGCATGTGCACAGGGATATCTCCAAGTACACCTGACTTCTTAGTAACAGCTTCATAATATCAGCCAGAGCTAATAGATTGTGCACAGACTTTCCTCTGCTTAAAATGTAAACCACCACTTCCTTAATGCCCTGCCATGCAGCTTTGCAAACACACAGATTTGCTTCTTCCTCTAGCTCATTTGCTCAGCACTCAAGCACCAATTTAGAATGACTGATCTGGTTTTAATCCAGATGGCTTGATGTAGTGGTTTCTCTCCCTCTCACTAACCCCTCCTCCCTCTTCTCCTTCCCCTCCTTTTTGTCTGCATTGTTTGGGTTTGTTTTACAGCCTTCGTGCAGGACAGGGATTTTTCTCTCTTCTTTCCTAGGTACCTGACATTTGTGCTGCCATTGTCTGCAGAGTCTTTCAAGTCACTCCCAGAGACATGGTGTTCAAAGGCAGCTCCCCTGGGAGCAGCATTAGAGAGGCACTGATTGTCTCATGATGTGGCATCACTCCTACAGGTAGCAGGTATTTTACTGGCAGCTTGTCTTAAGCTTAGAATAGCATAACTGATAAGGGGTAAAGATATCTGCAGCACCTTAGTGGAGCTCAGTGAGGA
This sequence comes from Semnornis frantzii, assembly GCA_013399775.1. Classification (NCBI taxonomy): domain Eukaryota; kingdom Metazoa; phylum Chordata; class Aves; order Piciformes; family Ramphastidae; genus Semnornis; species Semnornis frantzii. Next base: position 7,337 of record VWYK01034666.1, read on the forward strand.
CACTCAGACAGCATTTGCCCAGCTGCAGCTGCCCCAATGCTGTAATCATGATATTGATAATCTACCTGAGAATTAAGAGAAAATAATACAGCAAACCTGCTCGTACTCTCCAGGTCTATGTGTGAAGATAATGAATATTATTATCCTCTCTTTAAAGTCTTAAAGGCTGTGCATCAATGATTCACCTAGGTCCCCACAGGAGCCTGTGTTTGACTAGGGAGCTGAACTTTAATTGCACCTGACTTTAATCCTGTGTTCTGCCTGTACCTCCCTCATTACCTACCTGTCCGTTTTCATTAGCGCTCGTATCCATCAGACTCATTAATAAATCTGAGAGGGTGTTTTGTCATGGCTGCTAAACAAGAGACTTAATCAAGATCTAGACTTGAAATGTTTGCTTGCCTCAAAAACCCATTGTCTAAAAGGGCTGTCATGTACCTGGGATGCCTTTATCTACACCACACTTAGTGCTGGCCATTAACCCCAGCATATGGTCACAGAATCCAGAGGGGCTGGACTACTGTGTTTTAAGATGGGGATAGTGGTCCCCAGAGTGGACCCTTTGAGGACAGTTTCATTGGTTTGGGTTGGAAGGGACCTTTAAGGTCATCTACTCCAACTCTCTTGCAGCAAACAGGGACATTTTCAGCCAGATGTGGTAGCTTCCATGAACACCATCAATTCTAGGCACATCACCAAGGGACAGTGGGTTCAGAGGCTATTTATTTGAGGGGCTTTGGTAACAGGCAAGTGGTACTGTGTATACATCACCCCAAAACTCTGAGATTCAAGTCTAAGTCAGCATGTCCATGCTTCTGCCTTTATTGCAAGGCCTGAAATACATTTCTATTCATTTTCTTCTGCTGACACCAACAACTGTATATCCTTCAGGATAAAACAGTTAAGAGAGAGAAAATCACCTCAAGTGTTTTTTTTTAAAGGGCCATTCTGATTCTCTGAACTGGCTCACTCTTCACTCAGTCAAGACATTGACCTAGCACATCAGAGAGCGCAGGATCATCTCTGTTCTAGTTTACATGGCTTTAAATAACCTCACCTGAGAGGCTGGTGGTTGCCCACATGGACTAGAAAGTCCCAAGTCCTTGCCATGCAAAATAAAGTTGACCAACTTGAGCACCACAGAAACAAGTTAGGAATAGAGAAATGATTAGTGCCTGTCTCAAGCAGAGAGCATTAACTCCTTGTAAGTGGTTGCCTTGCTGATTGAGATTGTCCTACCCTGCCTACAGGTTGGACTTGGGAAAGGTTATGACCTCAGTTACCAAATCCTGTTGAAGTTACTGCCTGAGGTCATCAAGGGATATTTTGACTTGGTGGCTGAAACTCAAAACAGAAATATATGAGAGATTAAATTACTGCCCTCTGTTATGGGTACCTCAGGAGCAGAATTTTTCCTTCCTCTGTCACATCTCTAATGTAGACAAGGAGGCAGGGAAGAGAGGCTGGGGAGAGAACTTCCTCAGCTTCCTTTGAAAGGAGTCACGGACCAGAGCCCTTGCTAATAGTTTAAATATAGCTGCCACCTGCAGCAACTGCTGCTGAATAAGGTCTTGCTTAAAATGGGTAGAACTATGAAGGATTATTTCAGCAGAACTAAAATCCTGAAAGCACAGAGAGAAAAAAAAAATGAATTCTTATTTGCTGCACAATGTAATTTTGAGTTTGACTGGAATAGTAAATGAGTTGGGATCAAGTTTAGTTAAAGAGTTTTTGCAGGGAAAAAAAAAAAAAAGGGAAAATAGTGTTTGCTTTTAATTTAAAGGAGTTTACCCTCTCTCTTCAAAAGCATTTTTTAATTCAATCCTCCTTTCTTACTTGTTACTGCCTAGGGCTACTTATGTATTGCTAACCTAGGGGTATTGCAGGTTTAGTTCAGGAGCTCTTGTTGCAGCTGTTCTATTTTTAATAATTAATTTAATAATAATTTGAAGAGAAGTTCCTTAAACATCAGGCAACAAATTCAGTCTCTTTTCCTGCAGCTCACTTTGGTGACAAAAGACTGAGCTGGATTAGGCAACAAAGGAGTTTCAAACCTGCATAGGAGTTTTAATTCGGTCTTAGATGTAGCTTCTCACCACAGCTAAGGGTATCTAAGAAGTGATCAGCTGAGTTTAAGAGCTCCTTCTGCTCATTGTCATGAAAATCAAGGCTTATCTGTTCCCAAGCTGAGACTGTTGATGAAGCTGAGCAACTAATTCTCCCAAATCAAACCCTAAGCCAAAAGAAACTCTATCAAGACCAGTCCTTTCTTGGAGGTGCCTTCATTCCTGGAAGAAGGGCCATATAAAGTTGGATGAGTGCCACAGATTGGGTAAGGGAGGGTGGTGATCTCATGCCTTCAGCAGGCATTACCCACATCAGTTGAAACTGGTGAAACTGGACATCAGTGAACAATGAGGTTGGTTGTGCAACAAGGTGTAGGGAGCTGGGAGTAGTAGAGACCCCATGGCTGTCATGGCAGGGTCCTCACATACACAGGATCCAGCTTCATCAAGAGGAGAGGCAACCCCAGCAAGATGAGAACAGAAGAGCAGGTCTAGGGAAGCTACCAGGGTCAGTCATAGTCCAGATCATCAGGCAGGTCCATAGGGATGTGGCAGGTGTAGGCATGAGGTTGGAAATCAAATCAGGATCAGGATCAGCATCAACGAGGTCAGTGGCTAGCACAGAGAGGTAGCCCAGGCAAGCACCCAAGTGTAAAGGCAGCTCTGGAGCAAATGGGTTGGGATGGGGACTAGTAAGGCTACTCCCTTGCATAGCCCTGTCACAGTGTCTTGCTTCCAGGTTCCATGGTGGCTGTGCCATGCTGGCATTCTGAGGGCAGACAGGCAGCCAGTGGATGGGGAGAGCTTGCAGACCCTGATGGCAACCTCAGGGCCAAGCACTGGATGCCATAGGAGGGATCATAAACTCCTGATATTAACCATGCACTTATGTTATTCACTTGAGCTCTCCCCTGTCTGTTCATTCCCAGTGCTCCATCAAACTTCTGCCACTCTAAGCCATGTTACAGCAGGCTGAGTTTCCAGGATCCCAACCAGACTCCTGAAAACTTATAGGTTAAAAAACCCACCCAGAACAACAAAGAATTTCTCTAAATCTTCTAAACTCCTCGAGCAGCTGTACCTGTAACAGAAATAACCCAGGAGGAGGACTCTTGGGAACTTCTTATGTTGCCTTCTCTGCCAAAGAAAATATGCAATCAAGCCAAACCTTCAGGGATGAGAAAGGTCCTCTGTGGATTTTAGCCGCTTAATATGGGTACTTCTCTTCCTGTAGCACTCACATGTGCTTAATCTGACAATACATCTCCCTGGTATCAAGTGACAGGACAAAAGGAAATGGCCTCAAATTGTACCAGGGGAGGTTTAGGTTGCATATCAGGAAAAAAACCTTTACTGGAAAAATGATCAGGGATTGGAGTAGGTTACCCAGGGACTTGGTGGATTCAGCATCTCTGGGTGTGTTAAAAACATGTAGACAGGGCACTTTGGGGCATGGTTTAATGGCCATGGTGGTGCTGGGTTGGTGGTTGGACTCAATGATCTTAAGGGTCTTTTCCAACCAAAACAGTGCTGTGATTCCATGTTCATGTTCTCCATCAACAGTATTGTGAAGAAAACTGTGTATGAAAGAAAACAAACCAAAAGAAAGCACAGGTGGGCATCTCCAAGACATCACATCCTTCCTCCTCCTCCTGTGCTGCTTTCAAGCTCATGAAATGTACTGCAGTCCTTCAGGTCACTTTGCTGAAGTCACCTTCCATAAGGGTACACAGTTAATGCAGAAGACTAATAGCAACACAGACTGATGATTCACAGAGGGCTGGACCTCAGTGGGTACAGAGAGATGAAGGTGCTTTCTTAGGCTTGTGCAGAGGAAAAGATTAATTTGACATATAAATCTCTTACATGACTTCAACACGCTGCATTATCACCGCTAACAGCCAAACCAGCAACAACAGCTTTTAGTGCTTCAAGTTTTCCCTGGCTCTGCACAGTAATGATCTGACCTGTCTCGGAGGTCACTGTACACTGTTGTTGTATTTCAAGTTGTTTGAGGCTCCTGTAATTATGAAATGTTTTGTGGCTGCATGGTTCACTTTAGTAGGAACTCGCAGAAAGATAAAATCCGAGGCCATTTATGCCCTCGGTATCTACCAAACTAACAAAACACCTTGGAGTTATGCTATTTTAATCCCCCAATCTGCCAGCAGATAGAGAAAGCTCTAGTTTTAACTCTGTCTTGTAGTCCTGAAAAGTTTTCTTCTTCCTCTTATCAAGGCTGCAGAATGCACACAGCAGTAGATATGCTTGACGTTATCTGTAGGAGGATAAAAGCCCACACAGCAGCTACTCTGGGCTGGACACTTTTGAAGCTGTTGGGAACTGTTTCTGTCCTTTCAAAGTATTACCACACACACATCAGGGGCCGTGGTACTCTCTGGCCTAATTTAATCACTGTAATGTGGAAGGCAATCTTTCAGACTGCCACACAGCATGTGGGATGTGGGTCTGGCACCCTTCAGTTTGGAGTTTCGGTGCTCCAAGACTTACAAAAAAAGAACCCAAACAGAAAGAAAAAAAAAAATCAAAACTAAACCAACCCCCAAACCTTATTATCATAAATTAAAAAATTAAATATATATAGAAAATGAAAAAAAAAAACAAACAAACAAGGATATTGCTCAATATGAAATTGAATGATCAAGATTTTACCTGTGGAACAGATGATTTTTTTCTTTCCTAAAGGCCCATGTAAGTGGGAAAATATAAGTAAATACTTTCCTGAGGTGCAAGTATTAAGGGGTCTCATTATTTGAAATTGTTTCCTCATCTACCTCAACAAGCAGAAATCTGTAGTTATAGAAGATATTCACTGAAGGAAAACAAAACCTCTGTGTTAGCTATCCAGTGCTGCAGTAGATAGCCACAGATTTATAGAATGGTTTGAGCTGGAAGGGACCTTAAAGATCTAGTTCCGAGCTCACCACCATTGGCAGGGACACCTTCCTCTAGCCCAGGTTGATCCATGCCTCATCCAACCTGGCCCTGAACACCTCCAGAGAAGGGGCATCCACAGCCTCCCTGGGCAACCTGTGCCAGTGTCTCACCACACTCACTGTCAAGAATTTTTCTGCTCTCCAGTCTAAATCTCCCCTTCTCAAGCTTGAATCCATCCTCTCTCTTCCTATCACAACAAGTCCTTGTAAGAACTCCCTTTCCACTGAAATCTAGTGCAGAAAAATGTTGTGCTTCCATGTACATAAAGCTTTTACCTTGTAGAGTGGCATTAAAAAAAAATAAAAACAAGCACAGAACATTAATAAGCAAGGTTCCTATCATGGAATAAAGATAATTACAATTTTAAAGCATTTTTTTATGTAGCCAGCTGAACTGTGCCAGCACTCAGATGGATGTGTGATGGATGACTTTGAAATGTAGATGTTTGTTCTAGGCAGTAGGCTGCACTCAGGGTTTGGGGTTTTTTCGTTTGTTTGTTTGTTGAAGGAAACGCAGAGGTTGTGCTGGACTCACTGCCAGCCTAGCTAATTAGGCAATATCCATTTAAAATGCTCAAGCTGCCAATACAATGCTTCATTTGGGTGAAAACAACCTAAAGAAGGTTTATATTCTCCAAAGATCTCCGCTTAGTCCAATAAAACCTGCAAAGCTTCTCTTTTTCAGACTCTTTGGCCAGAACTGAAACCAAACTGCTGTGGTGGGTGAGGGCAGTTAACATCTGGACTTCAGGATGTGGCTTAGTGGGGATGGTGGTGTTGGGCTGCTGATCTCAGAGGTCTTTTCCAACCTTAATGATTCTGTAACTCACCAAACGATCAGGGGAAGTACACATTAGTAACATCACTTGCAAGAGATGGGAGATCTGTTCCTGTGAGGTTAGAAGTAGCTCCTAACACTTCAAACATTTGATGTTAGCATCTGATGCTCCTGCCACTCATTTTCCAGAGCAAGAAAACTCCCACACGTTGTGGAAAAAGGTGAGAGTGGAGGTGTGTACGAATTATGCAAAATTAATAATTGATATTAATTTTAATGCAATAGGATTGTTTTGTTACATTTGTTTTGTTAAGTTGTTAAGCAATGTTCATTAACATTGTTCACAATGTTCAAAGTGCATGGTTTGGATATTTATACCCACAGGGAGCAGGTAATCTAGAACAATTAAGAAACAACAAGCAAATGCAAACATTAAAGCAGGAAAGAGGTTCTGAGTTTCAATTATACTGCTTGCCCCCTAGGGGACTCAAGAGGCTCTTTTCTCCAGTTGGGCAGAAGGCACAATGGGATCTAGTTACAGAAGTTCTTACAAAGAGGCTTTGAATATTTACTCACAAAATTGTATCAGACAGTACCCAAACAATTGAAGGGAGTTCTGTCAGTGTATTGAAAGTCTTTGCAGGCAAAGGTGAGCAGAATGTGGCAGGGCAGAGCAGGGAAAAGCAAAGGGGAAAGCAAAAGAAAAAGCAGCTGGTGAGGGGCCTGGAGTACAGCCCTGTGAGGAGAGGCTGAGGGAGCTGGAGGTGTGCAGTCTGCTCACAAGAGGAGGCTCAGGGCAGAGCTCATTGCTCTCTGCAGCTACCTGAAAGGAGATTGTAGCCAGGTGGGGTTGGGCTCTGCTGCCAGGCACCCATGGACAGAACGAGGGGGGACGGTCTCAAACTGTGCCAGGGGAGGTCTAGGCTGGATGTTAGGAGGCAGTTCTTGCCAGAGAGAGTGATTGGCATTGGAATGGGCTGCCCAGGGAGGAGGTGGAGTCACTGTCCATGGAGGTGTTGAAGTAAAACCTGGATGGGGCAGTTAGTGCCATGGTCTGGTTGATTGGCTGGAGTTGGGTGCTAGGTTGGGCTGGATGAGCTTGGAGGTCTCTTCCAACCTGCTTGATTCTATGATTCTATGATGTTA
>VWYK01034667.1:0-12129 GCA_013399775.1 Semnornis frantzii
AATGCTAGGGGTTGGAAGGGACAGGATTTTTCACTAGGGTTGCACTGTAATGACAATGATTTCAGGAAGATAAACTTGTCAGGAAGAAATGATGACATAATTTTTGTTAAAGCCTCATCTGCTTCATGAATATAAAAAAGAGGAGGTTTATTCTTTTATGAGTATCAAAATTGGGAGGTTCATTTGGAAGACAGGCTGGGGAATGGGGGACCTTACAGTTGTCTTCCAATACCCAAAAAGAACCTGCAGGAAAGCCAGAAAGGGACTTCTCATAAGGGTGCCTAGTGACAGGACAGGAAGGAATGGTTTGAAGCTGAGGGAGAGTAGGTTTAGACTACCTCAGTGTGAGGATGGCAAGACTCTCAAACAGGTTGCCCAGAGAGGTTGTGGATGCTCCCTCCCTGGAGATGTTTAATGCCAGATTGGATAAGGCCTTGGTCAACCAAGTCTAGTAGAGAGACTTCCCTGCCCATGGTGGAGGGGTTGGAGTAGATGATCTCTGAGATGTCTTCCAACCTAAGCCATTCTATGATTGTCCTCTAACAAGGATAACAACAGTGTATCATCTCTCCGGTCTTAGAGATGACCCTGCAGTCCTGCCTTTTCACATTTCAAATACTCTTGGATTTGATATTTTCAACATTTGTTTTCTGAAATTGGTCTGAAATGGTTTCCCAGGTGTCTGAGCATTGCTTTCACAGGGCAGTGAAATCTGAATGGTGGATGGTTTTCCATGTGTATTCATACCAACACCTTCTATAACCACAGCAACATTTTGTTCAAGCCCAGAAGAATGCTTATGTTGTATGGTATTATGTCTATTTCAAAGCTGCCAGCAAACCTGGAAAATTATTCATTCACAGAGCTCTATCCCTTCAGTGCCCTACCTCTTCCCTGCACCCCATCTCTCTTACGTGAGGCTGATAAAGGTGTCTCCTTTCACAGATGCTATCAGACACTGCCTAAAACCACCCCAGGATTCTGCCCAGACACAAAACATCAGACAAAAAGCAGTTCTGAAAAAAATCAATTAAAAATGTCACTTTCTCTCTAGTTGACATTCCAAGCAGATACAGCTGAAAAGACACTAGAAAGAATTGTGTCAAACTCTTGTCTGACATCTCTGACAACACTGCCCAGAATGCATAAGTTTTTCTCAATTTACTGTGCAGCAGATTCTTTCTTTGACTGCAGGAGCTGAGAAAGCTCAAAGGGATTTTGGATCCAACAGAGGGTCATGAAGATGCTGAGGAGCCTGGAGCATCTCTGTGAGGAGGACAGCCTGAGAGGGGATCGTCTCAACGATCAGTAAGAGTTCAAGGGTGAGGGTCATGAGGATGGGGTGGGCTCTTTGTAGTGGTGCCCAGTGACAGAAAAAGGGTCAAAGGGCACAATCTGAAACAAGGACATTTCATTTGAAGTTAAGGAGAAACTTCTTTGCTGTGTGTGGTCAGTACTGGCCCAGGCTGCCAAGAGAGGTTGTGGAGTCTCCTTCTCGGGAGAGAAGAAACCTGCCTGGACATACTCCTGTGCCATCTGATGTAGGCCTACCTGTTGTAGCATGGGGTTGGACTAGATGAGCCCCAGAGGTGGTTCACAACCCCTACCACTCGAGTATGAGTCACAGAGTTACAAACTCCAGAAGTCATGTCATCCTTCATGTAGCACAGCTCCTGTTCATTCAGCATCGCCACCCAGAAGGCAGCACGGTGTGGAAAGAGCCATGCTTTAATGTTAAATTACTCTTCTTGGCATTAACTCTACCACAAAGGCCATGTGATTTTGTTAGGGATGTGTCTTCACATAAAGCATCCTTTTCATCTGCAACTGTGTTTATTGCCAAGCCTCTATGGTAATCCAAAAGGCAGCAAAAATAAAGGGAACTTTGAAAGATGAAGGCCTAAATCCGTCCTACCTTTGGTGGTATCTAATCTACCTAATCTATCTAATGAAATAGAGAAGACTTTTTCCCCTAATACTTGGAAATTAGGAACATGTTAAGCAAGACTCAGAATCAGAGATAGGATTGCTAAAGTTGTCTCACTCCTAGCAAAGCCATGGCTTTCTCAGACATCAGAGATGCCTACTCTTACACATTTTTAAACAGGTCCTTTCTTTGAGCCGTGACACCTGCTCCTCAGAAGGGTGTGACTAGCTACTCTCATATACCCTCCAGAATTTCTGTTGCTATTTCAGTCTTTAAAATTAGCATTATCCCTGCTAAAATGTTACTTACATTGCAGTCATGAAAGCGGAGTCTGAAACAGCTAGGTTTAGACCACTGTATCTTCACACATTTCAGAAGTAATGCCTAAGCCCTCCTCCTAGCATCTGTATAAGGTTCATAGATGCATAAAATGGTTTAAGTTGGAAAGGACCTTGATGATCATCTAATTCCAACCCTCTTGCACTCAGGAAGGACACCTTCCACTACAGCAGCTTGCTCAAGGCCTCATCCAACCTGGCCCCAAACACCTGCATAGAGAGGCCATTCACACAACCTCCCTGGACAACCTGTGCCAGTGTCTCATCACCCTCACTGGAAAGAATTTCTTCCTAATCTCCAGTCTATATCTGCCCTCCTCAAGCTTCAATCCATTCCCTCTCACCCTATCACTACAAGCCCTTGTAAAAAGTCACTTTTGCTGTGCTAAGGCTGCTCTAAGGTCTCCCCAGAACCTTCTTATGGTTAGGCACTATGATTCTTTTTTACAACCAAGCCCATCTTCCCAGCTACTACAAGAGTATATGTCCTTAATGTGACTAAAAGATAGTAATTGTGGGTGGATGTGGCTGCACTTCAGGAGAGGATCAGCACATAGTCAGAACAGATTCTCTTAGAACACCTCCAGCAATGGCAATGCACCCTGCCTGCTTCTCCCTCCAGGGTATACTCATGCTTACTTCTTAGTTTCCTTAGTATCCACAATTGTATTATCACTTCTCTTCTTGACCTACTTACATCTCCCTCCCATATTAGGAACTTAGTAATTGTTGATCTAATTATCGGTGATATCCTCCTTTACTAGTAAATGCAATCATTTTCTACTCCTGGGTGAACAGCTGGGAAATATTTATTGCCCTCTAATTGCTTTTCTCCCAAGCTTTTTCTTTCTCTTCCCACTGTGCATTATAAGCTGCTCTTTAGGTAAGATGGGAGAGTGCAGCTCATGCCCAAGTTAATCATTTATTACTTTGCCAGGAGTTATTTTCCTTCTTCAGGAATATTAACTTCCAGGTTCCTGTTGACAAAGACTACCCTCAGCACACATGCCCCACAAAGGGATTTGCTTTCAGGAAACAGCATTCCAAACACCTCAAAAGAAATAACAAATGGTATTATTGTTGTGCTGGTTTGAGCTAATTGGAATATTTTTTAGTAGATAAAATTGTACTACAGGCTGTGAAGGAAAACAGTGGTGATGTCTACTTCACTCAGAGGCTTGCTGCGAATGTTTACAAAAAGATAAGAGTCTCTCGTGCGGGCAGTCTGGGTCACGAGGCACTTGCTTCTTGGGCTAGCAGCTTCACGGGGCAAGCAGCTTTTTGGGCTCTCTAGCAGCTCTGGCTTCTCCTCTCTGTTGAATAACTCCATTAACCACTTTTCTTCGAATCNTATTATAACTGATTGCTGTCTACGACCACCTGAATGGAGGTTGTGGTGAAGTGGGTGGTGGTCATTTGTCTCCAGTAAGAAGTGACAGGACAACAGGAAATAGCCCCAAGATGCACCAGGGGAGGTTTTGGTTGGCTATTAGGAAAAAAATTCTATGCTACAAGAGTGGTTAGGCATTGCAACAAGCTGCCCAGGGAGGTGGTGGAGTTGCCATCCCTGGAAGTGTTCAAAACACATGTAGACATGGCACCTGGGGACATGGTTTAGTGGGCATGGAGGTGCTGCATTGATGGTTAGACCTTAGAGGACTTTTCCAACTGAAACACTTCTATGATTCTACTTTATTTTTCACAAACCATAATCCTTTCTCGGTAGCACACCCCATGAATGTATTCAGTAAGGGAAATAGAAAGTTGTCAAACGTTAATTGAACAAGTACTGCATTATATTCCAGAACATTACTAAATGCCAAAAAATCCCAAGGAAATAATAAGAAACGAAGTGCTAACGATAATTACAGCACTCACGCCATCATTAAGCAGAAACACATCAAAAAGGAACTGCATGATAATTATTCATTTATGAAACATACTTGGTATTTTAATGCCATAGTAAGCATATAGCAATTATCTTCACAGGTAAGGTGAATTTCACTTATTCCATATCTGTTAGTTAAAAAACAGCACTGTATCAGTTTCAAAGCAAACAATTGTGTCCCAGCACAAGAAGGACATGCAGCTGCTGAAGTGGGTCCAGAGGAGGACATGAAGATGATCGGGGACTGGAGAACCTTCTCTTTGGTGACAGGCTGAGAGAGTTGGGTCTGTTCAGCCTAGAGAAGAGAAGGCTCCATGGAGACCTTAGCCCCCTTCAGGTACTGGCAGGCTGCTCTACAAGAGAGCCAGGGAGAGACTTTTCACAAGGGCTTGTCATGACAGGACAAGAGTCAATAGCTTTGAGCTGGAAGAGGGGAGATAAGGAAGAAATTCTTTAAAGTGAAAGTGGTCAGACACTGGAACAGTGGATGCTCCTTCACCGGATGAAGCATTCAGTAAGTTGGTGTAGTGGAAGGTGCCCCTATCCATAGCAGGGAAGGGTTGGAACTAGATGATCTTCAATGTCCCTTCCAACCTAAACCATTCTATCAATCTACTAATGTATTGCCGCAACTTTGTGAAGGAGTTGTGAGGAGAGACACAAACATGTCTTTTTAGATAATTCAGGCAGTTCTGAAGCCATAACTAGGTCATTTGATAAAGGCTAGCACTCTCCATTTGCAGTACCCATTACGCTCCATCATGCTGTGACTGTAATTCCAGGTGATTTTGCAGTTGTTTGTTTCATTCCTCAGACCACGACAGCACTTAGAGTAACGTAATGAGTCACCTAATTACATAATGTGGTTGGAATAAAGCATTTGGACTGCTCGGCAGTGACAGCTGAGAGCAGAGTTTGAACGTGGCTGTATAGACAGCTTGAATGTTATTCCAAAATAAAGGGTCTTTGTTCTAAATTTGAAGTTATCCACATTTAATCACCATGAGATGTTTGACAAAAGCTTCATAGTTGTCATTTGCTTAAAAGCCTGAAAGAGTTTTTCTATTTCAAAAAAGCAATTTTCTCTTCTGCTTTATTTGCATTTTCCCCACGGTGACCCTGATTTAGGGGTTCACTCTCTACAGCTAGACACCTGCAGCCCTAGACAGCTCACTGATGGCTGAGCATCACCAAGAGCTAGAAAATACTTCCACCAGCTGCAAAAGAGGCCCACAAAGGTTCAACATGGAGAGTTTTGAAGTGTGCAGTATACTTACACCTATCTAGCATCCCACAAACGCTAATTTGTAGATAGGTTTGGGTTGGAAGGGACTTTAAAGATCATCCAGTTCCAATGCTCCTGCCACTAGAGCAGCTTCCTCAAGGCCCCATCCAACCTGGCCTTCAACACCTGCAGGGAGGGGACATCCACAACCTCCCTGGGAAACCTGTTCCAGCGTCTCACCATCCTCACTGCAAAGAACTCCTAATCCCCAGCCTAAACCTCACCTCCTCAAGCTTCAGTCCTTTCCCTCTCATCCTATCTCTACAAGCCACTGTAAAAAGTCCTTTCCAGGCTTTCTTGCAGGCACCCTTCAGGTACTGAAAGGCTGCTCTAAGGTCTTCCTCAGAGCCTTCTCTCCTCCAGGCTGAACAGCCCCAACTCTCTCAGCCTATCCCCACACAGGGCAGGTTCTCCAGCGCTCTGATCATCTTTGTGGCCCTTCTCTGGACCCGCTCCAGCAGCTCCATGTCCCTCTGATGCTAGGGGCACCAGAATGGGACACAGAGGTCCAGGTGTTCAACAGCTCTACTGTTGAAGGAGATATTGGACTGGGCAGAACACTATTGTAATGTGCTAACTTACTTACTGCATGTTATTCACCCTTCAGATAGCCCCTAAAGAGCCTTTAAGAACAGGATCTCTGTGCTAGGGCACACATTTCTGTTTCCATTTAGCAGGAAGAAAGGTTGCTGGGTTTCTATCTAAAACTCTAATGAACAAGGGCAATATGATCAACCCAACTGAAAAAAGTATTCTACAGGGGAAGACTCTGCTGGGTATCAGCTCTACAGTTCTCCTTTGGTCCTTCCCTTGATTGCTGAACCCACAACTGTAAACCCACCCTTTCTCAACACATCCTAGAGACACTGACATGCTGGAGCAGTTCCCCAGAAGAGTAACAGAGCTGGTAAAGAGTCTAGAGAACGAGTCTTCTGAAAAGCATCTTGTGGAACTGATGCTATTTAGCCCAGAGAAAAGAAGGCTCAGGGGAGACCTTATCCCTCCCTACAACTCTTTGAGAGAAGGTGGTATTAAGATGGGGCTTAGTATTTTCTCCCTAGTACCAGGTGATAGAAAAGAGGAAATGGTGTTTGTCCTTGATAGCCAAGATCGTTTTTGAGAGGAAAAAAAACAATTTTCCAGATGCCTTCTCCTTGCTTACCCATATTTTTGCCTTAAAACTTAACACACATTGTGCTAACAAGGGCTCGGAAGCTGTAGCTTTGTACACCACAGAGTCCTTTGGGTGGGTTAATCAAGAGAGTGTAAACAGAGCGTGGAGCTCCTGTGGTGACTTCATGCATTCCAAAAGGCACTAAGCATTTTTAATATGGTTACATTACAATATCAGAGTCCTGTGTATAGTCCCAAGAGACTGAGAGCAGTTCAGTCTTGTATTCAAATTGAAGTTGACCTTGCTGCTTTGCCTCTACCACGGCATTTTGCTATGCTGTCTACTGTGAGTCTTTTGTTTCTTTCATTTCTTCACTTCATGTCAATATCCAAAAAAGAGGATTTGCACTTTTTTTTTTCCATTAGAACTTTCTGATTTGAAATTGTCACTAATGACAAGGAAAAAACAAATTAAAATAATCTCAGCTTCCTAAACTGCTTCTGTGCTCCTGCTACTGAAATAAGAGTTTAACTAGAGCCTAATTAAAAAATGAAAACCAAAATGGGCTTCAATGCAGTATCACAAACAATGCAGGACCACCTAGGGCAGGTCACAGAGGAATGCATCCAAGCAAGTTTTGAAGCTCTCTAGAGAAAGAGACTCCACAACCTCTCTGGGCAGCCTGCTCCAAGGCTTCAGCACTCTCACAGCAAAGAAATGTTTCCTTATGCTGAGGTGGAATTTTCTGTGGCTGAGTTTAAGTCTATTGCCCCTTGTCCTATCACTGAGCATCACTGAAAAGAGCCTGGCTCCATCCTCCTGATAGGCATTCTTCAGATATTTGTAGACATTGCTAAGGTCTCCTCTCAGCCTTCTCATCTCCAGACTAAACAGCCCCAGGTCTCTAAGTCCTTCTTCATAAGAGATGCTCCAGACACTTAATCATCCTTGTAGCTCTCTTTTAAAGTTTCTACAGAAGCTCCCTGTCCCTCTTGAACTGGAGTGCACAGAACCGTACACAATATTCTAGACATGATCTCACTAGGGCTGAGTAAAGTGGGAAGATAATCTCCCTTGACCTGCTGGACACACTCTTCTTAATGCACCCAAGTGTATTTTTTGCCTTCTTGGCCACAAGGACACATTGTTGTGCCATGGAGAACCTATTATCCACCAGGACTCTAAGATCACTCCCTGTGAAGCTACTCCCCAGCAGTACTGGTGCAGGCCCCTGTTCCTCCCCGGGTGCGGGCCCCTACACTTGCCGTTGTTGAACCTTCTGAGACTCATCTTTACTCTGCATTTTAAAAAAATGGCTGCTGCTTGGAAAGGTGAGGTAGCTCCTGGAAATTCAGAGAAGACTAATTCCTACCAAAGCACTGAGCTCCTGGATGCACTCGAAAGAAAGTATTGTGGCCAAAAAACTATCTGGAAGCAAAAGGAGAATACACATGTGGAACACAACACAATCGACTTCTCCTATGGATGTCTCCCTTCTTTCAATAATGATTTAATTTCAAATCGAGCGCTTGTACTTTGGATGCTTGACAAGAGCACAGTGAAGATGGCTGTAAGGGTTAAGTGCAGAATAGCTTTTCATTCTGAAAATAAACACAACTGAGACCTTTCCAACCTCATCTTGGAAAGCGAATTGCCAGCCGGGAAGAAGTATTTGAAACTTAGTGAAACAGCGTCCAAACGGAAGGAGAAACAGAGCTCCCACCTTTGCAGAGGATGCCATTGCGTTTCTGTACCCAAGCAAGAAAGGATGTGCCTCTTTCTAAGTAAAAATATGTTCTGCATAATTATGATAGATGGGAAATAAAGTGAGATGAAATATATTTAATTGAGCTAATCATTCACAAGAGAAATATAAAGCTTCATAGCAAAATGATGTTTTTCAACGCACTGCTATAAAGAAAGCCACCTCAACTATTTCTCATGAAGATAAAATCACAGAATCACAGAACGTCAGGGGTTGGAAGGAACCTCCAGAGATCATAAAGTTTCTAAGCCCCTTGCAAAGCAGAAGCACTGCTTAAGGCAGGTCACACAGGAACACATCCAGGTAAGTTTTGAAGATCTCTAGAGGAGACTCCACAGTCTCTCTGGGCAGCCGGCTCCAGAATGCTCACAGGAAAAAGGTTTGTTCTCACGCTGAGATAAGCTCAACCACAGGAAAGTGTAAGTCCATTGTCCCTCATCCTATCACTGAAAAGAGCCTGGCTCCATTCCCCTGACAGTCACTCTTCAGGTATTTGTAGACATTGATAAAAGGTCTCCTCTCAGCCTTTTAACGGATTAATCAGTTCCAGGTCTTTCAGTCTTTCCTCATATAGGAATGCTCCAGTCCACTAAACATCCTCATAGTTCTGTTTTGGACTCTCTCTAGTAGTTCCCAGTCCCTCTCAAACTGGGGAGCCCAGAACTGGACACAGTATTCCAGATGTGGTCTCACTAGGGCTGAGTTAGAGGTGGAAGACAACCTAGTAGAAGGGGAGGAGAAACTCCCTGTACCTTTTGGGCAGATTCTTTGTCCTGATTCTGAGAATATTCAGAATTCTGTGGAATAAACCAACAATTCAAATACTCAAGAAGAAATCTAACAGGAACCATCAATTCACCCCAAACCCTATCAAAACCAGAGACACTTTCTTTTATTTCTTGCTGGACACATTTAACATTCTTTAGCCTTGACTTGGTTAGAATAATTTTTAAAATCTATTTCTGTTCCTGTTGAGCTCCAGCTAAGATCTGTATTAGAAAGCAGAAGATGACATGCGCTACACATCTTCCAAAACACTGCTTGAGGAAGCTGGTTTGCAAGTAGGAGAAGAAAATGTATTTGCATGTACATACAGACTGATACACACACTAGAACGTGGGTAAAAACACAGACATCAGACAGTAATTTCTCAAAATGCAGCAGGAACACAAGAATTAAGAAAACAAGGAGTATTGACTACAATTTAGAGAAAATGTACCCAAGCCTTTGACCCAAAAATTAGGCAGGCAATCCACCTCACTGTCTTCCTTTTAGAAGGAAGAAGCTGCCTGAACACAACAGGAATAAACAAACACAAAAATAAATGTTAAAAAGGCATATGTACTTCTAAAGAGCCAAATAATTCTCAGAGGACTTTTCCAGGAGGGTACTGGAAAATCTGTGTAGCAGACTCTGAGTCTTCTGTGTTTGAGATGAATGGCTGACCCTAAAACTTCTGCCTGTCACATACATGACTTAGCTAGAAGTTCAAACTGGTCATTGATTAAAAGGCGCCCAAAACGTCTCCTCTTGTTCAGCAGTGCCAGAGAAAGTCATGAATTTTGGATTGCTTGTGTGCACTAAGGAAAGCGTGGCCAGTCAAGAAAGATTGTCTGTCCCCTCTACTCTGCCCAAGAGAGGCCACATCAAGAGCACTGTGCTCAGTTCTGGGCTCCCTAGTTCCAAAGAGATGGGGAACCATCGGAGGCTGGACAAAAGATGCCAAGGGGCCTGGAGCATCTCTGTGAGGAGGTTGAGAGACCTGGGGCTGTTTAGCCTGGAGAAGAGCAGCCTGTGAGGAGATCTCAATGCTCAGCAAGAGCTACAGGGTAGAGGTCAAGAGGTTGGGACCAGACTCTTTTCAGCGATGCCTAGCAAATAGAGCAAGGCACAGAGGGCTTAAATTCAAATGCGGTACATTCCACTTCGACATGAAGAAAAATTTCTTTGGTGTGAGGGTATGCTGGAGCCCTGGAGTAGCCTGCCCAGAGAGGCTGTGAATTCTCATTCTGAGATTCCAAACCCTCCTGGACATTGTGATTCTGGACAACCAGCCTATAGCAGGGGGTTGGAACTAGATGGTCTTTGAGGTCTCTTCCAACTAAACCATTATATGATTCTATGAACCTGCTCCAGGTGACCCTTCTTTAGCCGGCATTTGAACCAGATGATGCCTAGAGGTCCCTTCCAATCCTCATCATCCTGTGATTCTCTGAAATCATCTGTACTGTAAGAGGAAGCCTTAAAGAAAAATATGATGCAAGGACCATAAAAGGTTAACTTCTATGTCTGCCAAAATGGAAGGGCAAATAGTTGTCTCAGAGCGTAAAAACAAGTTACATAACAGAGTAATTTTACAAGGGCTTGTAGTGACAGGATGAAAGGGAATGGATTGAAGCTTGAGGAAGGGAGGTTTAGACTGGACATTAGGAAGGAACTCTTTCCAGTGAGGGTGATGAGACACTGGCACAGGTTCCCCAGGGAGGCTGCAGATCTCCCCTCCCTGGAGATGTTCAAGGCCAAGATAGATAGGGCCTTGAGCAAGCTGCTATAGTGGGAGGTGTCCCTCCTGAGTGCAGGGGGATTGGAATTAGATGACCTTTAATGTCACTTCCAACCCAAACCATTCAATGAATCTATGAATTACAAACTCTTCTTCTCTAGTGTTTAAAGAGAAGACCTTTGAAGCCTGAACACAGCAAGGGAGGCTTCTGGCACTGGTGCTCCAACTTGTCTTACATCACCTGGTGCAGGAGCCAGCCCTGCAGTTCACTTCCCTGTCTTTAGTCAGGATCCATCCCTCTCAGAAGGAGGCTCATCATTCTCTTCCAGGAGAGAAAGTCAATCCTCCACTGTGTCTGGAGCAGAGCTGCTCCTCCCTTTCCCCCCTCTTATCAGTTGTAGCAGGCCGTGCCACAGCAGCAGATTTTCAGAGAAGGAGATGGTATCTTTTTCTCCTGCAGATTGCATTGATTTTTCTAAATTTTCATTTAAAAAACCACATTTGTAATGGAAACTGCAATAAATCTATAAGCATGAAATACAGCTCGATCCCATCATTCTTGCTAGCTTTAAATTCCCCATTTGTTACTTCTAAAAATAGTACAGCCCTGTACTATTTTCCAGAACTTATTTAGCTGTAAGGTTCTGCAGTTCAAATGGTAGGTCCATCTGGCTCCAAGTTTATTACTCCAGGACAACATTTTTAGTGCAAATTTCATGGGAGAAGAGTCAGAACCGTGGTGAATTACTGTTGTTCAGAAGGAATCAGCCCATCTGCTCCCCTCACAACAGTAACACGGCATCATTTGCATGCGGTGGCATCTGGACAAAGGGTATGAGAACACACACACACTTAAGCTGCAGTCACCTTCCGTTATGGAAATAGTTATGCCCAGAAAAGATGGACTCTTAAAACTGGGATTCTGCTGTACACAGGATGCAGCTAATCATGCTCTCTGCAGATAACTGAAGGAGGTTGGTGTGAAGGGGGTGTTGGTCTCTTCTCCCTAGTATCAACAGATAGAACAAGAGGAAAAGGCCTCATGCCGCACCACAGGAGGGTTAGGTTGGATACTAGGAAAAATGTCTTTCCTAAAGAGTGCTCAAGCATGGAAACAGGTTGCCCAGACAGGTTCTCCTGCCCCACTAATTAGCCCTAGTGAGACCACATCCAGAATATTGTGCCCAGTTCTGGGCTGTCCAGTTCAAGGACAGGGAAACACGGGAGAGAGTTCAATAGCAAGCTATGAGGATAGTTAAGGATCTTGAGTATCTCTCTTTTCTCATAAGACTGAGAGCCCTGGAGCTGT
>VWYK01034671.1:8002-34846 GCA_013399775.1 Semnornis frantzii
TTTTTTTTTCTTAAGTATTGGCTTGTGGTTTTTTGGTTTGTTTTTACACCCCTCACCCCCCCTTCCTGCAGGTATTTATTACACAGTAACTAGGCAACAGAAGAAAGTCATTCATAAGGGACTGGAACATCTGTCTGATAAGGAAAGGCTGAAAGACCTGGGGCTGTTCAGTCCGGAGAAGATTGAGAGGGCATCTTATGAATGTTTATAAATACCTGAGGGGTGAGTGTCAAAAAGAGGAGGGAAGGCTCTTTTCAGTGGTGTCCTGTGACAGGATGAAAGGCAATGGGCACAAAGTGGAACACAGGAAGTTCCACCTTAACGTGAGGAAAAAATTGTAAGGGTGCTGGAGTCCTGGAGCAGGCTGCCCAAAGAGGTTGTGGAGTCCCCTCTGGAAACATTTAAGACCCATTTGGATGTGTTTCTGTATGACCTGCTCTAGGTGATACTGTTTTGTCAGGGGATTGGACTTGATCACCAGAGGTCCGACCTTACCATTTCTATGATTCTAAGTGTCGTGGTCCAGTGGGAACAACACTTTTCACAAGCAAATCCAAAAAGAGAAGAGTGGAGAGACCTCTCCCACCTTTTGCATTACCACGAATGCCTCACTTCCTGCGGTTTCCCAACAGGCAGCACTCAGCTGTAAATGAAATTAGTGGCCAACATCAAAGCTGCAACATTCACAGTTTAAGCTGACCCTCACCCCCCAAAGGAGAAAGCCCCACACACACTGTTTTATGAATGTTGGGGTGTGGTGCTCTGTCCCCTGACAAGGTGCCCCACAGCTCTCAGCTGGGCAAAGGACTGGCAGATCTCCAAAGAGGTGAAAAATGACTGAAACACTGAACCCTCTGCTAACTAAAGCAGAGCTTAGCATGGATTCCCAATAGTTTTCATGCACCTGTTAGCAAAAACAGCTGCAACTCGGATATCTCAGCATCCTGCAACACGATTCTGTGTCTGCAGAAAGAACAACTGTGTCTGAAGGCAGAAGAAGAAAGAGGAAATAGCTGGATTGTTTGGTTTGGGGTTTTTTTGTTTGTTTCTTTGTTTGGGGGGGGGTGGTGGTGTTTTGGTTTGGTTGTTGGGTTTGGTTGGTTTTTTTCCCCTGGTGTTTGGGTTTCCTCCCCTGGTAAACCTGGCTAGTTTTGCCTGAATAAAAATTCAGATTCTGAGGAATAAACTCCATCAGCATTCAACAAGTTTTCACATCTCTCCCCTTCACACTTGGTTCGCTCATGCCAAAAACCCAAGCCCATGTTCACATCTAGATACTTGCTCTAGGAACGGCAGATTCAGGCAGTGAAGTTTAATAGGTATTAATCCAAGATAAAGGCATTTAAGACACTAACACTTAACTGTAACAACTCAAGAATTAAATCTGAAGACTTAATTTCCAAGAAACCTTCAGTCTACCAGCAGCAACCTCAAAATGATGCCATATGCCATTCTGCAGCACTGCAGTCACATTACCTAAGCAACATTTAGCTCTGAAAACACACACTTTTGGAGCCCCAGTGCTCTCTTTGTTAGGAATAGAGGGGGAAAACCTGAAACCCACTTTCCCCTCTCCAGCAATCAAACATCATCTCTAAATAACCTTTCCAGTTTCCTCCTCACAAGGATGGAAATGATTTTATGGTTTTGTTTTGGGTTTGTTGCTGCTGCTGCTGTTAAATTAAAAATGTCAATTTATTTCTTAAATTGGAGTGCTATTTTAGGTCAAAAGAGTGACCAAAAATAAGCCAGTTCACCATGCCAGGGTTCGTGTTTGTTTTGTTTTTTTTACAGCCACCAATCCTGAATAAATAATAGTAGCAATAGAATCACAGGATGGTTTAGGTTGGAAGGGACCTCAAAGATCATCTAGTTCCAGCCTCCCTCCCCAGCCATAGGCGAAGACACCTCCCACATAGATATATATACATTTTAGTTTTATAAAAATATTTTATATTTGTTTCTAATGTAAATTCTGATGTTGTTATTGCAGTGCTGGGTGGGTTTCGCCTACACGTGGCTTTCTGTAAAATTTACTTGTAGATCAGTAATTTTTTTTGGGGGGAGGTGTTTCTTTTTTTGTATAATTTTTAAACACACCAAAAATTGCAGAATTTTTCATAGGAAATAAAAGCTGAAACCTTGCAATATCCCCTTTCGCCCCGGTTTTTGCCAGCGCCTGATAACGAAGCTACTCAAATCCTCAGCTCCGAGGCCGGACGCGCCGCCCGCCGGACACATGAACGCTACCCCCGGGCAGCGGCCTCACGGCTCGGCCTCACCCCCGGTAGCGTTCCCCGCCCTGAGTGCCCGCAGCGCTTCTGCAGCCGCCCGCGCCCTTGGCTGAAGGGAAAGGGGTCCCGAGCCCTTCAGGGCCGCCAGCCCGAGGCCCCGAGGAGCTGCGGA
Organism: Semnornis frantzii; assembly: GCA_013399775.1. Lineage (NCBI taxonomy): Eukaryota > Metazoa > Chordata > Aves > Piciformes > Ramphastidae > Semnornis > Semnornis frantzii. The sequence goes on from VWYK01034671.1 coordinate 10,409, forward strand.
GTTCCCATGTGCCTTCTACCTCGGGGGAACGGGCACTGTCGGTTCCTATTTTAAGCCTCCTGCTCCGTTGCCAGATAACTTATTCCCCGCTCCCCCGATTAAAAATCATAGTCATCATCAATTAAAAACATTGAAGAACGGACACAGCTCGAGAAGAGGCCCGCCGAGGGCAAACAGGGGGCTGCTGGCCCCGAAGGGAGCGCCGCAAACCCCCTGCCCCAGGGCCCCAAGCCCCCGGCCCCCAGCTGCGGGCAGAGGAGAGACGGAGGCCCCGGGGCCTGCCTCCCACCGTGTGCCGGGCCCCCCTTCTTACCTGCCACGGGGGACGGCTTGCGCAGTACCACCCACCTACTCTTCCACTGCAACGAGAGGCAAAAGGAGAGGGTTAGCTGGGGCCGCAGGAGGGGAGAGGGGGCTACTCGCCTCCGGGAAAGGGGGTGTCGGTCAGGGACCCCCGTCCCGCCGCGGGACCGGGCCGAAGGGGCACAGCGAGCAGGGACCTTTTTTCCATCTCTCAACTTGACGTGACCCTCCACCACCACGGAATCCGTCATCTTCAGTCATGATTCCGGACAGCTGCGCCCGGCTCGCTGCTCCCTCCCCGCGCTCTGGCCGCGGGGTCACTTTCAAAATAGCTTTATTAGGGCCCCTCACGGGCACAGCCAGCGCCGCGGGCGAGCGGCCAGCGCGGCCGGCTCTGCCCGCCGACCCCGGGTTCAGGGGAACGGAGGTCCTGGGGAGCTTTTCAATGGCTCTTTATTGATTTTATTATTATTATAAGTGTAGTGGGGTGTTTGGGTGTTGGTTTTTTCTTTTTTAATTTTTGGAGGATTTGGAGCTGAGCATGTCGGAAGCGACACAAGCCCGGACTCCCGGGGGGTAACAACCGCCTCCGCCGGTCTCATCTCCCCATGGCACGACCCCTGTGAAGTGCCAAGTGCCGCTCCTACCCCCGCGCTCCCGCTCCGGGCTTTGCAGCTGACCGCGGGGCAGCCCTACGGCTGGGGGCGGCGGCAAAGCCCGAACCGGATTCGTCTGTTTCCTCGGAGCGGGGCCTGGCGGACCCAAACCCCGCTTCCCAGCCTCCCTCCGCCAGCAGCTTCCTCAGAGCGCCCACGTTTGTCTTGCCAAGGTTTAATTACTGCTCCCCTTGGCTCCCTGAAGACGAACAGCCAACTACACCGGGTAAAAATACTCCCTTTTTTCCTTCTTTGTAATGCAACTGTCAGGAGTTAACGATCCACTTACACCGAACCCCGAGCAGCTACAATTGCTAGAATAAGATGTTAATGATGTCCTCAGATTCATTTCAACAAGAAACAGACTAATTAGAGTCCATTATTCTAAAAATACTCCTACTACGTCTTCTTTGATAGCAATTAGTTGTTCAGCTTGGGTTGTTTTTTTTTTTCCACAGCACATTTTTGTTTCAATGGCATAATAAAAGGGTTTTGAGATGTTTGCATTTATTTCTTCCCTTTGAATTGGTCAGTTTGCATGGAATAACATATCATTTAATAAAATTATCTTTTAAGTGTGTTTTGTAATGAATTAGGGATGTGTTTGTTTAACTGGCTTTGAATTCTAATTCCATTTCTATATAAATGATAGGAAAAATATCAGATAGGTCTTATGGGGATTTATGTCAGTCCTCACAGATTAGGTTTTGGAGGAGCAACTGGGGGTACTGAAATTGCTTAGTCTACAGAAGAGGAAGCTGAGGGAGACCTTACTGATTTCTACAACTCCCTGGAAGGAGACTGGAGCTTGCGACCCAAGTCACAAGTGACATGATGAGAAGAAATTGCCTCAATTGGTGCTAGGGGAGGCTTACATTGGAGTTTAGGAACAATTTGGTGTAAGAGTGGGTTGGCATTGAAACAGACTCCCCAGGGAGGTGGCAGAGTCACTCTCCCTGGAGGGGTTAAAAAAATATGTAAATGTGGCATTTTGAGGTATGGTTTAGTAGCTATAGTGGTGTTGGATTGATGGTTGGACTAAATGATCTTAGAGGTATTTTCCAATCAAAATTATTCCCTGCATTTTTTTTTCTAGTAAATTTAAGTTGGGTTTTCATTTTAGCCCAAGGGATAAGCACTTAAAGAGAAGAGGAAAATACTGAGGATGAGTTTCCGTAGGGTAATGCTCGGCAGAAAGACAGGAGACAGAAAGTGCTGGAGTCCCCCACAGGAATTTGACTTGGGCCAGGGGTGTGAGAGGTCAGGCAAGGACCTCTCACTTAACTTGAATATTTGTTTGCCACTCCTGGTGTGGGTTTGTGGATTTAATGCAGTGCTGGTCACCTTAGACCAGATGCTGGAAGGATGAGATTTAGTTCCACCAAGTCAAAGCCCTGAGAGCAGACAAGCGATCTGCTTTGAGCCACAATTTAGTTTTAATGCATACAAAGTAGGACAGTATCGACTGAAGATTTGTCATTTAGACCTTTGAGGGTGGAAAATAAACTGTTTCGCTTGTAAACACCTACTATGTTTTAAAAATATTTTTTTATTGATTGCATTGGCATTGATTTTTAGTTGATTTATAGTGATGCAAGGACTTAGTTTGAAAACAGGACAGCTAAAAATCTCTAAACAGATTGTCAGAACCACCAGGCTAAAACCTTTTGTACCAAACTTCCACCTTCTTTACAGCAAGAGAAGGCTGAAAGAATATACAGAACACACAATTACCCGATTAAAAGAGTGCACAGCGTGGATGGGTTTTAATTTCCATGTGAAATTGAAGTGAACAGAACAGATATGGATGTTCAAAGTGGCATAAGCTTTGTGTGGAAACCTGTTCCAGATGAATTCCTTCCAAAGAAGAATAAATATTTCCTTCGTCCTGATTTAGTGCTTGTCTTTCAGCAGCAGGTACAGTCAGTCCTGTCACACAGCCACATTCATTTCACAGAGTTAAGCAAGCCAGGCTCCTACTGCTGATGGTCAGGGAGGCAAAACCAGTCATCAGGAGTCTTGTTTTGGAGTCAAGGCTCCAGAGGTGGATCTCAGTTTTTTCCATCTATTGTCTAAAGCTTCAGTAAGACAAACTGGAAAACTTCAGTCTCAGCATTCAGAGTATTCCCAGCTGAAAATCATAGCTAACCTCTTACATCTGTCTGCTGGAAATTTCTGCAACACTTGCATGAAACTGGGAGCCTCACCAGCTGAAACTGTCCCTCAGCACAGAGCTTTTCAGATGCGTTTTCAAGCACAGAGAAATGTTCATTTCATTTTTCTACTGTACCTCAACCTGCTGAACAACCTACAGAGGAACTCCAAGGTTTAATTCTAACTGTGTACATAACAGACTAAGTGCAAGAAACAGAGGGTAAACATTTTCATTAAACAGTTTACATCATTCATCTAGATTAGCATTGTTACATATTTGTACTGACAGAAATCCAGGTTTGGGTTATTTTTGCTTAGAAAGTTTCTTTTAACTGCAGAAACTGCTCACCACAACAGAGACACCCGTGGAGAAGCTGCCAGTACTATAAAACAAAACATGTATCTGAATGTCTAAGCACCACTTGAAAACTCTGTACCTTAAAGCACAGCTTTGCTTGAAACACTGGAGAGAATTCCAGAATGTCCAACATCACAGGAGAAAAACATTTCACATTAACAGAGCTGACATGGCTAAAGCTTCCCCTTACTAAAAATAAAGTTGTAATTTTCCACTCTTCTTTATCAGATTAGATTTTGTTGTTGTTGAATCACCCTCTAACACAGCTGACTCCACAGCCTCTAAACAGCTATATATTGTGATCATTTCTTTGATTGTTCCCGTAACAATTCCGTGGACCATGCCAGCAAAATCTGTGGTTTACAGCATCACCTAATCTCCAAGGGAAATGTCAAGATGCTCCCCCCCAGCCATCCAGTTTAAAAATCTGTTCTAAGAAATCTCCTTTCTGAAATATCTAAACAGCTGAACAACTTGTTAGTACAGAACCTCAGACATCTTCAAAACATTGTCAAATCTTAAAAAAATATTTAGGCGAAGCATTTCCACTGCCCTCCTCAGGGTGAGGAGCAGCTCACAGGCTGCAAAAGGGCCTGACTGAAATCAGGTGCTTTGACTTCCAATATTATTCCAGTAAGGAACTTTCTTCTCTGAAGGAGGTTTTGCATCGACCTTGCTGGAAAATTGCACACCAGATTCAGCAGAGCTCTCAAGCATGTTTCTGATTTTATGGCAGTGAAATGTGAAAATATGTTTAGGTGTTTGGTTGAATCAAAACCTAAACCCTCTGCTTTTTATCCCAGAACTGGTTAGCTGCAGTTATCTGAGGAGCAGCTTCACCTACATTGCTCTGTGGATGTCTCTCAACTTGAGCTTCAAGAGAACAGTTTTGAGGGGGAAGAAATTTCATTTTTGTTGCTCCTCCTGTTTATTTTTTTGACTCATCTCAGAATACAAGGCCAGTGTTGTTACAGGTTGGTTTGGGAGATGACAAGTCCACCAGGAACTACACAAACCCATTTAAATCACGTTTTCTTTTTTTTTTTTTCCTCCATGTAATCTATCAGGCAAACAGTTGAAGACTTTGGTGCACTGTCTCAACGTGTTTATTAAACCAAATAAACAGTCACATATAAGGATCAATTCACAGTGCTAAAATTCTAGGTGGAGGAGGCTGACATCAGATGGAGTAAGCCCACTTTTGGTGGCCTGGTTTGGAATTGCTAAAAATTACCATGACAGTGTTCATATCAGCTTATAATACAATACTTATAGCCCTTCAATGAAACCAAAAGACTCCTGAAGCCTTATTCAGGTGGTAGCAGATTTAACTCTTCAGGTAGCTTTTCGAGGGCCTATTTTGTCATTAATCCACTTGACATAGTTTGTCACCCGTGTGTATACTCCAGGTTTGTTGACTCTGCCACAGCCATCTCCCCAGCTGATAACTCCATAGAGATAAGAGATATCATTCTCCTCACAGGCCAGAGGTCCACCAGAATCTCCCTGTGTTAAAAGGAAGCACAGATTATCTCTTTCGGTAGAAAGCAGTCAGGAAAAAAGATCCGTTTGGAAAAGCCTCACATTAAGACTGCTTATGCACCCTCCCTGGAGGTGTTCAGGGGCAGGTTGGATGAGAACTTGAGCAGCCTGGTCTAGTAGGAAGTATCATAGAATCATAGAATCATAGAATGGTAAGGCTGGAAGGCACCTCAAGGATCATTCAGTTCCACCCTCCTGCCATAGGCAGGGACACCTCCCACTAGCACAGGTCAGTCAAGGCCTCATCCAACCTGGCCTTGAACACCTCCAGAGAGGGAGCAGCCATAACCTCCCTGGGCAACCTGTGCCAGTGTCTCACCACCCTCACTGCAAATAACTTCCTCCTAACATCCAGTCTAAGCATCCCTACCCATGGCAGGGGTGTTGGAGCTGAATGATCTTTAGGGTCCCTTCTAACTCAACCTATTCTGTATCAGAATTAAACTGAAATAAATAAATATGCAAACAGCTGTCTATTCAAGTTTCATCATAGAAAGTCTTTTTTGGTTTGATTTTTTTGAGTAATATTCACCTCTAATGGTGGGGACTTTTAGTTCCATATTGAACAGAAGTATCATAATACCAGATTTTGATTAAAAATCTGAAATTCCCTTAGAATCAGACACCTGGTGAGGGGCATTTGTCTGGGCACTGTTACTGGCAGGGAGCAAGTCTTGGAGGCTACACTATGTTGTAACATGGGCACTGCATGGAAGGATTACGTAAGGCAGAGACTATTTGGAGAATTTCCCAATGATGCTTATTGCAAATGTCAGGGATCACAGAAGTCTTCAAAGAAAGGTGTTGCATATGGTCACACACACTTTTTCATGTGACTGTGGGATGCTGTAGTTTTCTGTGGCATATGGATTTTGTCTTCTGTTGCATCTGATGCTGCCAAGCATCCACCTTTTCAGTAAAACTGTAAGGCAAAAATAAGACCAAAGCAGTGTTTGATGACACACCATAGCAGAGACTAATTTGGAACACTTCTGCTTAGTTGCAAGTATTCAGGAAAGGTGGGGGGGTTGTTGTTATTATTATTACTCTTAGCCTGTCTTTCTACAGATATGGAAGTGTTATAAATGAAAAGCAAAATAGCTCTGCTATGAGGACAGGCTACTACAGTTGGGGCTCTGCCGCCTGGAGAAGCAAAGGCTTCCAGGAGACCTTCCAGGATCTGAAGGGTGCCTACAGGAAGGCTGGGGAGGGACTATTGACAAGGTCTTGCAATGGCAGGACAAGGGGCAATGGGTTTAAACTGGCAGAGGGGAGACTGAAACTGGATGTTAGGAGGAAGTTGTTTGCAGTGAGGGTGGTGAGGCACTGGCAGAGGTTGCCCAGGGAGGTTGTGGCTGCTCCCTCCCTGGAGGTGTTCAAGGCCAGGTTGGAGGAGGACTTGAGTGACCTGTGCTAGTGGGAGGTGTCCCTGCCTATGGCAGGGGGTTGGAACTGGATGATCTTTGAGGTCCCTTCCAACCTTACCATTCTATGATTCTCTGTGACTTTGTGCTGGTGAAAGAAGCCACCACTCCAGTTATTTGAGACTGAGGAGAAATAAAGTTTTCCCTGTATAAAAAGAAAATCCTTGGAGAGGCATATAGGTAGGAAAATTGTGTTGCCTTTGTACTGAGAGATTTCTGTGATAAATGAAGTCTTGCATCTGAAATTGATTTACTTCTCAGAGCCTTGCTTATTTCTCCACAACTCAGCTCACTGATTTCCGTATCAGTGCAATGATTTATTTAGTATTTATTTTTAATTAAATAAATAAATACGTTTCCAAGAAAATCTTGTACAAATAATCAAGCAAAACACATTATCTGCTTGATGCTTCTCGGTCTTCAAATATTTTTATATGTAACAGATGGTTTATAGTTTAATTTCCTAAGCATGCATTAAGAAAGCTCAGAGGACAGCTACGTTTGTTGTGGCATTAAGAGGTCTACACTCTTTTTCTTTAGACCACACTGCAAGTGTGGCAACAGGAGAAAAAAAACAACACCTTAAAAAATGATTGATTCACTAATATGAATGATTTTATTATTTTACATCTGTGACTCTAAATCACTGTTTCTCAGACTCTGCAACTCTCTCCAGTCGGGGTTGCAAGGGAGCACAAGGATCATCCAGTTCCAAACCCCATCCCATGGACAGGGACACCTCACACTAGATCAGGCTGTCTAGAGCCTCATTCAACCTGGTCTTAAACACTTCCAGGGTGTTTCAGGGGCTTCGACCACCTCCCTGGGCAACCCCCTCCAGGGTCTCACCACCCTCATGGTGAAGATGGATTTGTCCCTGTGCAGCTTCTCTCTCCTTCCCTCCACTTTCTTCCTTCTCCCTCTCACTCCTAATCAACTCTCTTTTTCCAGGGCAAGGAGCAAGGACCAGCTATGATGTTGTGTCTTCTATACACACTTCCTGGGTAAGGAAAACTGAGCAAGCAAGGTGGCTTCTAGTTCTCTGCTAGTAGAGACATTTGCAGCAAATAACTGCAACCAGCTCTCAGCCCTGGACTGGAAAGTTTGAGCCACTGCTGGCTGCTGCCATTTCATTCCTGACACTTTTCTTTGGACTCTTTACGATCTCTATAGGGGTTCCAGTTCCAGCACACCATATATATTCTATTCTTTGCTTTACTTAATCACACTGCCAACTATTAGCTATGTGCTGCCTGTCCCCAAATTTATGCTACTAGAACATAACCCTCCTACTTCAAAATGACCTGAAAATAAACTCTGAAGGTTTATGTAAGGAATAATCTGAGCCCTCATCTAAGAAATTAGTCTTGTCTATCACCACAACAATTCTGCATCCTTATTCAGAGCCAGAATGTGACATAATTCAAAGAAATGCAAAGTAGTAATAGCATGAGGTCATTCCATGAAGGACTGAAGCCAGGAAACACAGTCTCCAACTGACTGCTGTTCTACACCATTAAACCACATCCACTATGAAGTAATCTCAGCTCCTTCCTCCTCCAAACCTTACCACTGCTCCCCACCTCCTACCCAGTTATCCTTATTTCAGTTCAGGCATTAGCTCAGGGATTTTTCTCCACACAGGTACACACAGGTTGGGCTGCCAGCACACCCCTGCCAGCCGGCCAGTCAACCATTACCATCACACTGCAACCTCAGCCAGCAACTAGAGCAACTCACCCTCCAGTGCATAGCCACCATCTTTTATCAAGGTAGGAAGAATACAACACCCTGGAGTGGTTTTGCCCTTCTAGAGAACCTAACTGACACCAAATAGGTTAAAAAATGGAGGTGGAAGCAAACAGTACAGCCACATAAGTTTCTTTTCTTTAGGAATGCTTCATCAGGAACATTTCTTTAGGAACATTTTTTTTTTCCTTTAGGAACACTGTAATGTCAAAAGTAAGCACTGCAATACTGCAACATTTCTGGCAATAACAGACATTGATATTCTTTGCCTAGAGATGACTCACAACATTACCTGACAGGCATCAGATTTGCTGTCCAAGTAGCCAGCACAGAACATATTTTCAGTCATTTCTGTTCCATAAATCTCAGGGCTTCTGCACTTCTCCTCAGAAATAATTGGAATCAGTGTTTCTTGCAGGACATTGGAGTAGCCAGATATGTCTTTAAAAATTCCCAGAGAGGAAAAGAGAGTCATTTTTATGGAATGTGAAGAGTGTAAGATAGAAACAGGATGCACCTTACAATGTATAAAGCACACTAAACATCTCACAGTCATATCCCTGTTGTGGATCTCTTTAAAAGATAATAATTTTCCCAATGATCAAATCACTTTTTGCTCCTCCAGTCAGACTCCATGCCCTTTAAAACCACGGTGTGTTGTGTCCAGACATGGATAGAATCCACTTTGGATTCTTTTATTTCCTAGAGACCGAGGAAAATCCCCCCTCTTTCTGGATGTGATATTACATTATTGATTTATCAAAGGTCCCATCACATTTTTTTGCCTTTAGACTACACATTTAGACCAAGACAGCATCTGCTCTTACTAAATCTCTTAGCAAAATGAGGTAGCCAGTTCCCCCCCTCCTTCTCTACACAGGTCTCTGCTACTGCCATATCAAAGCAGTTTGACCAAGGATTGTCATCCAGAAATTCTTCATCCAAAATTATGAGATGAGATTTTCTACCTTACTCAAGAAACCACTTCTTAGCCCAAAGTCTACCCTTCAGCCTTCTGCTGAAGATGTTTCCATAGTTTCTTCCTGGCAAAGGTAAAGATGTCCTCCACTGCAGACTAGTAAATTGATTGTGTTTGGTTTGCAGTCTTTAATATTTGCCTTGGGAAACCAGGGAATAGGATTCACTTAACTAAGGTGTCAAGTTGTTGTCACCTACAGCTGAACTACTTAGCCCCTTCCCAATCCATGGAGGTCTGGCTAGCTCATAGCTTATTTCATCCTAAACCAGAAGCCAATATTTCATCAAGGGAACCACACTCCGGATCTGAAGGACTATAAAGGAAGCCAAATTTTAAATTGTAAATGTTGTAAACATCTAAAAGCAGGTAAAAAGACAAGTTCCATCGAAAATATTTTACCAAACTATCAGTTGTATAGCATATAGAATCATAGAATGGTAAGGTTGGAAGGCACCTCAGAGATCATCCAGTTCCAAACCCCTGCCATAGGCAGGGACACCTCCCACTGGTACAGGTCACTCAAGGTCTCGTCCCATCTGGCCTTGAACCCCTCCAGGGAGGGAGCAGCCACAACCTCCCTGGGCAACCTGTGCCAGTGTCTCACCACCCTCACTGCAAACAACTTCCTCCTAACATCCAGTCTAAATCTCCCTTCTGCCAGTTTAAACCCATTGCCCCTTGTCCTGTCATTGCAAGACCTTGTCAATAGTCCCTCCCCAGCCTTCCTGTAGGCACCCTTCAGATATTGGAAGGCTACTCTAAGGTCTCCTGGAAGCCTTCTCTTCTCTGGGCTGCAGAGCCCCAACTCTCTCATCCTGGCCTCATAGCAGAGCTGCTGCAGCCCTCTGAGCATCTTCGTAGCCCTATACATATATATACTCAAGCATTATGTTTTGGTGTATTTAGTGGTTTAATTATTATCAGTTTTTAATGCAGACACCAAGTCTCATTTTACTCACTCTCATGCTTGTGTCCCCATCCAGAAATGTGACACTGGAACTGCTCAGGGAAAACAGTGTCACTCTGTGGCAAGCAGACGGGCTGAACAAACTGGGACTTGACAGCACAACGCTGGCCACTCTTCTTCAGCTTAATCAAAGCTGCAGAACAGAAAATATAGCAGGAATCAAGTGAGTGTTCCCTTTCTTAAACGGGATTGGCAGCAGTGGGTCTCAGATACAACTTTAATTATCCCCTAAGCCGCTCTTAATTAAGATATTTCAATAGAAGACAGACAGACTCATCTGAGCAGCACCTGATTTCACAGCAAATTGAAGGCTGAGACATTCAGCTACTCCCCTGGTGGGAATATGTATTTTGTGCTGCATTCACAGAGCAGATTTGGCTTCACTGCCTTTGTGGAGAAGAGGGGAGATAGAAAATATGTATGTCTCCTCCTGCCTTAAAGTTAAATAACAGTGACATATCCACAGCTTCCAGCTGAAATAGGTGGCATATGCAAGGGCTCAGTGCTTCTGAAAGCCTGGCCACCTGCCTAATCCCAATCTGATTTACAAATTTAATTACTGCAAGAGTTGATGCATTTTGTGCTCTGTTTTTACTGAGTTTAGCAAAATCCGAGATCTTGAAAATGAAGGAATTAAAAACAAAATGAGGATATTTCCAAACCAAGCTTCTGAAAGCCACAAAGAATTAGAGAAGGCACACAACCTTTACTGTCCTCTTGTGGGGCTGAAGACAGTGTCAGTATGGACCTGTGCAGCATCATGAGCTTGGTATGGAAAGAATATGTCCAAGGTAGCAGAAATGTTGGCTCCTCTGTAGCAAACCCCTTGTGTTTGGCTGCAGAGCAACAGAGGGGGCTTTGCGATTGGTGCAACAAGGAGATCATGTCATGTCTGGGCACATTGCTCAGACAGAGCTGAGATAATGTGGATGCACTTCTTGAAGCCTTTAGGAAGCTCCAAGTTTTCAGAGCACAGCTGTGTGGAAAGCAAGAGACACCCCTGGATAGTCTTAGCTCTCTACTGACTTCATTGTTTGGCCTTTGTGGAACATGTAAAGAGAACTTCATGGGCTGAGAAGCCCACACAAACTGTGCTCCAATGCTGAGCAGCTTGCTCTTCCCCACCATCTCTGCCTGTTTCTGAATCCCCCAAACTTCCCAGCAGACACTCAGATTGGTCATTTGTTTCCTTTAGAAAAGCATTTTCAGCAGGACATCTCTTCTGCTGCATCAGTAGAAGTCACTGATGGGGCAGAATGTGCTCCTGTATCATTTCCAGTTTCCACCTACTTGTTTGGTTTTGTGGTTGAGTTCCTGTTAGCCATGCTCAGCTGACCCTAGATTTGGACACTGCAGATGGGTGAGGCATGTCAAATTTCAGAATAATTCAAAAATTAGGAGATCTCAAAGTGCCAACAGTGGTTTAAAGCAAAATAATAGCCTACAGTCGGCTTGTCTCCTGGTACACTGTCACAGAGCTCCCACCAACACAGAATTTGAATGCTTTTTTTGCTACAGAGTGGAAAATATTCACCATTTGAGTGAAAAAAAAAAAAATACTATAACAAAACCTCTCCCTCCCCAAAAGAACCCAACCTCCAGTACACAATTGACCTAAAATATCTCCAATGCCAAGCTATTAAATACTTTCACAGACAGGTGCTCACCCAACTTGCCCCAGGGTGATGTGCCACCTTGCACAAAAGCAGATCAGAAAATTAGCAGCAAGTTGCCATTCCATTGTCATTCTGACTAATATTTTAAGGGCATTTAACTTTTGGCTGTAAGGCAGCTGATTTTTTAACTCTATCTCACTGTGGAAAATGATTCTTAGTAGTGTACATCTTCAGAGCAGATGAGGCTATTATCTTCATCTCATCAGATCCTCTGTACAATGCAGACAGTAGAATTTTACCAAGTGTTTCCTGCATCAAGCCCACAGCTCCTGGTTCAGCTGGGAAAATGCCTAATCCCACGAAGAGATGAAGTGGTGATGGATCTGCTGCACATCTTGGTAAATTGCTGCCAAGGCTAATTATCATAGAATCATAGAATGGTAAGGTTGGAAGGGACCTCAGAGATCATCCAGTTCCACCCCCCTGCCATAGGCAGGGACCCCTCCCACTAGCACAGGTCACTCAAGGCCTCCTCCACCCTGACCTTGAACACCTCCATGGAGGGAGCAGCCACAACCTCCCTGGGCAACCTGTGCCAATGTCTCACCATCATTATCATCATTATTTTAACTCTGCAGTTTGTTTCTCACCTGAATTTGTCTAGCTTTCAGATGCAGTGACAGGACAAGGGGCAGTGGGTTTGAACTGGCAGAGGGGAGATTGAAACTGGATGTTAGGAGGAAGTTGTTTGCAGTGAGGGTGGTAAGACACTGGCACAGGTAGCCCAGGGAGGTTGTGGCTGCTCCTTCCCTGGAGGTGTTCAAGGCCAGGCTGGATGAGGCCTTGAGTGACCTGTACCAGTGGGAGGTGTCCCTGCCTATGGCAGGGGGTTGGAACTGGATGATCTTTGAGGTCCCTTCCAACCTTACCATTCTATGATTCTATGCTCTGATAGCAGCGAGAATGCTCCATGCTCAGAAACCTCTCCTACTATCTGTGACTCTTCCACCATGAAGGCAGTTTTTAACAGGTCAGGTGAACCTGACATTAAGCCCAGAAAACAGAAAACCAAAGTGCAAGAAGAAAACTACTCACCAATATCATGCTCAGTAGGGTTGAACACAGAGTACTCAGGATACAAGATGTATTTCTCTATTTCAAAGGTCTGTGTCACATCAGTTGTTTTATTAAATATATGCTGACCCAGAACAACTTTAATAGTGGATTTCAGTGGACTGTAAACACAAAGAGAGAAGGAATTCTGTGATTAGCAGGACAAGTGAAGAGCAACCTCCAATGGCTCACATGTGTCCCATGAACTGTTATAACCTCAGTCTCCATCATGTCTGTTATTTACCCTCTCATAATGCCTTGTCCTGATTCCAAAGCTTCCAACCTTCTGAGGGCCAGGAAAAACATACCTAACATCATAGTGAGTCCCAGGCTCTCTGGATCCTGGTTATCCTGATTAAAGTCTGCTGCTCTTTGACAGAAGGAAAAGGGAAGCACAGGCACAGCTGCCCAGCTGCTGTCAAGCTAACAGACATCTTTAGGGGCTGTAAGCACTTCTTGTTTTACGAACTTAACTGAACCAACTTCAGTCAGACTGCCCCAATGAGAACAAAAGTTACTGAAGAGGAAATGAGGGACTCAGATGAGTCAATAGTGGATATCTCATATCTGTGGGAAACCAAGCTCTTAAAAATGTTACAGGCATGGGTCAAGATTGTAAAGGTACCTGCAAACTGCCAACTCAGGAGCATCTTGGCTGCTTCCACCTGAGAGCTGCACCACTGCTGCCCTGAGATTAGACTGATCTATGTTAAATCTGTTGTCCAGAATCAAAGGCAACTTGGAAGAGGAGGGTCCTAGCAGCACACCAATCTAATGGGAAAATCCCACTCAGAGGAGAATGCAGTTTTGGTAATCCACACCATCTTTTACAGCCATTGTGTGTTCACCTTATATAGGCCACAGTCCTCCTCTATCCCATCTCCTAGGTCAGACAGCTAGTAAGAACCAGTATTATAGTTGGGAAGAGAGACACATTTGGGAATATTCAGGAAAAGACTGGAAATACAATAAACTCTCTGGCTTTGAAAACAACAGCATTCAAATTTCACTCTTGCTTTAAGAGCAATCAGATCTGCGTGTGCATAAGTCTACAGTGAATGTTGTTGGCAAGAGTCTTCAGCATCACAGCACTCATCAGTTTTGTCATGCAGCATGAACAGATGCAGAGTGCTCAGCACCATTGCAGCTTCCCTTTTTGTGCTCCTGAGCATCACCAGCACTCGTCAGATACAAATGCATTGCAAAGTCTCCTCCAGTACTGAGCACGAAGCAATAACCAGCAGTGATATACTAGGAGGAAAGATTCTGACTAACTGCAGCAAGCCTGCAACAGGAACTGTGCTTGTGATTAACAAAGGGTGAAGTTTAGTGTTTTGTGACTGGGGAACAAGACAACAGAACTGAGGAGGGATCTTATACAAACACATATCTACAGGGTAGAGGTCATGAGGATGGGCCTGGACTCTTCTCAGTGGTGGTCAGGGATAGGACAAGGGGCAGTAGGCACAAACTACAACACAAGAGGTTTCACTTGAATGTAAGGAAAAACTTCTTACTTTGAGGCTGTTGGAGCCCTAACGTAGACTGCCCAGAGAGGTTGTAGAGTCTCCTTCCCTGGAGATTTTCAAAACCCACCTGGACATTGTGATCCTGGGTAACCTGACCTAGGTGAACCTGCTTCAGCAGAGGGGTTGGATTAGATGATCTCCAGAGATTAGTTCCAACCCTCACCATTCTGTAATTCTAATATGCAATGACAGGATTTCCTTGGTCTTCTTGCAGTGCTAAACCAACCCACTTAGAAATCAGATGTGAGGCTGTAAACCAGAGTGGAAGTTCACTTCCCAGGAGAGTATTTCAAGGAGATTTTCAAGGCACTGAAGGGTTATGGAAAAAGCAAAACCAACCCGAGTTAGCTACACAGGTATCTATTGTCGCCTAGTGGAAACCCGTGGAAACTGTGGCTGCCAGAGCCACTAAGCATACAGAAGAGTGCAAATTACACTGCAGCAATTATGGAAAAATCTGTATGTACCAAACCACCAGCTGGAAGTGGGTGGAAATGCCCTGAATAGATGCCAAAGTTAGGAGCTATTTCACAACATTTGAAAAACAAATGCGTTGTGGCTCCAGCTCCAAATGCTTCAGTGCAGCACTCGCAGTGGTATTATTAGCTCCACAAGCTAGCAGTGCATGTAGCCTGGCATGAGGGTTTCTGTTTCTCTTGGCTTCTTTACTGGGAGCTAATGGGTATGAAATGATGTAATATTTTTCACCATCAAGGTGATCGAACTGAAGTCAGGGGAGGTGTTCAGCATTTGTAGAAAAAGAAATATTTAGAATAAAGAGCATCCCAGAGTCAATTTTTTTTTCTCCAGTGTCCTCCATCTGGAGCACAAATAAAACTTGAAAAACTCCAAAACACCTCTCAAGGAAATCAGCCTCAAAAATTTAACTGTTCAGGCCTTCCTTTTGGCTATTTGTGAAGCTCAGCCTGCTGCGTTTTTGTCAACCAACAGTAATTTATTGTCTCTAATAAATCATTGTTTGGCTGTCTCAGCCTTTCTGAACAAAACACAGCAGTGAGCATAGTTATCTCTGTTACATCTCAAAGCAAGCATAAGCCTTCAGAAAGGTAACTGAGAAGAAGAGAAATATTTATATCACCCTGCAGATGCCTGCACGTGGAACCTCCTATATCGTGTCCTGCTCTGCCCTACCTCGTTCCTTCAGTGGAGTCACTTAGCTTCGTTGAGTCTCCTTAAGGAACTTAGAATCATAGAACCACAGAATGCCTCAGGTTGGAAGGGACCTCAGAGATCATCTACTCCAACCTCCCCACCATGGGCAGGGACATCTCTTGACTAGACTCAGCTGTTCAATTCCTCATCCAAGCTAGCCTTGAATGCCCCCAGAGCGAAGAGTTCTTAGAAGATAACAGAGCTCCTAGGCACTTGCTAGCTCAGGAACAAGCATTCAAATTGCCAGAAACTCCTTTTGAAACATTGGTCTTTCCTAATCCCATTTTCTTTCTTACTTGTTTCAGTTCAGGTTTGTTGTGAACCACAAGCAGAAGGAGGAGAGGACCTCCTGTCACACTGATGGGGAGTTTACCTGTTAGCAAAGCAGTGCGCTGCTGACACAACCCAGCAAGTCTGGATAAGGCTTCCACCACAGAAACTCTCTCCAATATATATAGCTGCTGTCCAGGGATGAGATCCAGGCAGAGATGAAGATCCCCCAACGATCCTGGGTGTCACAAAACTTCTTTTTTTGTGTCTTCTCCCACACGCCCTTTTGGTGACTGCATAGGTATCTACAGTGTCTGGAGTTAGTGGCTTCCTTTCCCTGCTTGCTGAGATATAAAGGGATATGGCATCAGACTAGAAATCCTTGTGCTTTAGTGTGTTCATAGGAGTCTTTAAAAGAGAAGCTCAATTCAATTATCATCAAATATTTATGTACAACTGAATCTCATTCGGTTCCTCAAGGGGCTTGCAAGATTGAAGGCACAGCTATGGCTCTTCAATATGTAGCTGTGTGTGACTTCAATGTGTCTGGCTGTGTGTGTACCAGTGTGAATTCAATGCACTTTTGAGCACACCCAGACACTGTTCCACTTGCCAGTACAATTGTAACCTTCACTTACCTGGAGGAGGCACAACACAATGTGTGGTACATCACATCTTCATTTGAGCATTCTGGACTGAGCTGTGCCTTTGCAATGGCAAGGAATAGGATGCTCATGTTCATGTCATCTACCAAATGCAGTAAGGGAAAGCTAAAACCATAAAAGGGAAATCCAAGAGCCACTGTATAAGCTGGCTTTTCAGCTGAAAGCTCTCTGCTAAAGGTCAATGTTAGCAGTGGTTAAAAATTAATTCAGGGGAAGAGCAGAGTTTTTGGTTTTTGGAGTCCTGTGTCTCATACATTTTTAGGATCCAAGTCCTCTCTCTGCTCACAGAACCTTCACTTCTCTGGGCCCATAATTCCCTGAGTGATGACAATTTGTACCAAAGCATCAATCATTTCTGACACCGTGCATATTCTAGCAGAAAATGGCATTGGGATGACTGCGACTGAAGGCAGTGGTGTGACACACTACACACAGGTTGTATCACAACTCAGAGCAAACAGGGGGGGAAAAAAAGGCAAAAAAGAAGCCTGGCATTGTCAACTTCAGTTACTGCAAACAGTAAAATGTTCAACAACAGAATGTTCCAAATCACACAGTGAGATCTTGTTCTAGTGTCAGTGAATCTTCCTTGCTTCATTCACAACATGGATTTTAAGAGAGCCTTTACATACCACAAGATGGAATGTCACAGTACTCCCAAGACAGACTGTGGTCCTTCATGATGTAACACCATGGCTTCTCATCATTGTCTGGGTTCCTAATTCATTCAAGGGGACAGTGAATGACAGGCATTAACCACAGTGCTGCGCCAAGCTCCCCAGAGGTTTTCTGCTCTGGTCTTCTGCACCACGCAGGTGACAGAACTCTCTGGTTCTGAGCCATCTGACCAAGCACTGAAGCAGCTGCTAACCCCTGAGCAGCCTTTCAGTAGCATTCTTCATGCTTCTGGAGCCCCCAGCACGGGAAGGACACTGAAGTGTTGGAGTGGGTCCAGAGGAGGCCATGAAGATACTCAGAGGACTGCAGCAGCTCTGCTATGAGGACAGGCTGAGAGAGTTGGAGCTCTGCAGCCTGCAGAAGAGAAGGCTTCCAGGAGACCTTAGAGTAGCCTTCCAGTATCTGAAGGGGGCTACAGGAAGGCTGGGGAGGGACTATTGACAAGGTCTTGCAATGACAGGACAAGGGGCAATGGGTTTAAACTGGCAGAGGGGAGATGGAAATTGGATGTTAGGAGGAAGTTGTTTGCAGTGAGGGTGGTGAGACACTGGCACAGGTTGCCCAGGGGAGTTGTGGCTGGTCCCTCCCTGGAGGTGTTCAAGGCCAGGCCGGAGAAGGCCTTGAGTGACCTGTGCTAGTGGGAGGTGTCCCTGCCTATGGCAGGGGGGTGGAACTGCATAAGCTTTGAGGTCCCTTCCAACCTTACCATTCTATTATTCTATGAAAGCTAAGCAAGTCTAAGGCTCTCTAGCACCTGAAATGCAGACACATGACTAAACACCTGTAAAATTTGCCTACCACTATTTGGATGCATGTTCACATGGTTTAAATCCAGCCCACACCAAAGTGCTTTAACAGCTCTCAGCTCAGCAATTTTCAGGACTAAATCTCATGGGGAAAAAAAAAATCCCATTTTTAGATTTTTATTTTTTTTAAATAAGGAAATTCCAACACAATTAGATTCATAGAAAATCCATAACAGGAACAGCTAGCAAAAACAGACTGGAGAAGCTGAAGTTCACATTCCCTGGGGAACCTGAGGAAATGAAAGGCTACCTCAAGAAAATAATGTAGATTTTAAAAGGGAAAACAGCTGAGTATCAGAAAAGTTTAACTCTCTGTTACTTTGGTGTTACATAGGTTTTGGGTTGATTCCATTAGTATTTCCCCATGGCACAGCCTTTCTCAATGCCTTACAAATAAGCAGAAATCTGCTCAGTTTACTCCTCCACAAATATAGGGAAGCTCTGAAGACCCAGAAAGATCTCCAGCAGGCCAAGAAAAACAGACAAGGAAATTCAGGAGTCCAAATAAACAGTAATTCTCCTTCAGCTGGGTTTATCAGAAGCACTATATCTTATTGTATGGTTCTTCAGGTTTTGGTTTTTTTCTTTTTTAATCTCACTGCTCTTCAGAAAAAAGATTAAAGCACTTTCAGGTTCTCAGAACTGGAGAAGCAACACAGGTTGAGTCATCTTCCGCCAACAGTGTTTCTATATTAGACTGTTTGAAGCAGCAGCTATCTGCAGGATTATATAGTGCAGCAGAGATATCCCCAGAAATTGTAACAAGCTGACAAAAAAGTGAAAGGCTTCTTTTCTCAGCTCCATGGAACATGGAACACGTCAGCTCCTACACCATTTTGTTCTGTGCACTTCAGATCTGCAAGTGGATATTGTGCTGAAATGATGCAAATCAAAGGCAACTGTTTTGTCCAAGCATAAAATGTGTGCCCAGTACATTTCCCTTCTGTGCTGGGACACCATAAATCTCCTACTTGAGTGCTTGACTCAGGACCAAGGCTTGGAAAGCAAACCCACCTGGATTAATGTGGGTGTAGAGACTGCTTTTTTACAGGATCACAGAAAGACAGAGGTTGGAAGGCACCTCTGGAGATCATAGAATCATAGAATGGTAAGGTTGGAAGGGACCTCAAGGATTATCTAGTTCCAACCCCTTGCCATAGGCAGGATCACTAATCCAACCCTCCCACCACAGCAGGTTCACCCAGAGCAGGTTGCACAGGGTGGTGTCCAGGTGGGGTTTTAATTCCTCCAGAGACAGAGACTCAACCACCTCTCTCTCTAGGCAGCCTGTTCCAGTGCTTCACCTCCCCCAAAGTAAAAAACTTCCTCCTCACTTTTAGATGGAACTTCATACATTCAGGTTTGTGCCCGTTGCCTCTTATCCTGTCACTGGGCGCCACTGAAAAGAGTCTGACTCCATCCTCCTGACACTCATCCTTTAAGTATTTATAAATATTTATGAGATCCCCCCCTCAGTCTTCTCCAGGCTAAAAGGCCCCAAGTCCCTCAGCCTTTCTTCCTATTATTAGTTTCTGTTAGACAGAGAAGATATTTTTGTCATCAAACAAATTATGAAGTGCAGCATGTTCTTATTTTCCTGCAGTACTGGTCTAACATGTGTGGGGAAAAAAAAACCCAAATCAACTAAAACTTAGGCATCAACCAGTATCACAGAATCACAGGATGTTAGAGGTTGGAAGTGACCACAAAGGATCATCCAGTCCAATCCCCTGCCAAAGTGGGATCACCTAGGGCACATCACACAGGAACACATCCAGGTGGGTTTTGAAAGTCTCCAGAGCAGGAGACTCCACAACCTCTCTGGGCAGCCTGCTCCAGAGCTCCAGCACCCTCACCACAAAGAAGTGTCACCTTGTGTTGAGCTGGAACCTCCTGTGTTCCAGCTAGTACCTGTTGTTCCTTGGGCATCACCACGAGGAGCCTGGCACCTTCATCCTGACACCCAACCCCCAGATATTTACAGACATTGATCAGATTTCCTCTGAGTTTTCTCTTCTCCAAACGAAACAGTCCAAGACCTCTTGCTCTTGCTTTATAGCAGAGATGTTCAAGTCCCACAATCATCCTCATAGCTCTCTGTACATTTACAGCACTCAGGTAGGAAGTTCTGTACCACAAGGGTGGTGGAACACTGGAACAGGCTGCCCAGGGAGGTGGTGGAGAGCCCATCCCTGGAGTCATTCAAGGTCATGAGCAAGCTGATCTAGTTGGGGATGACCGTGCTGACTGCAGAGGGACATTTGGAGGTCCCTTCCAGCTCAATGCACTCTGTGATTCTACATCAGTCTAGATTTTCCAAGACAGGGATAACACCTCCTTTGAGATTCCTGGCTCTTCTCCCTCCCACAGTCCATCTCTTGGTGTACAAATGCAAGGCAAACAAGAACTCTTCCCACCTGCAGTAGGAGAAGGGCCCCAAGCCAAGCTGTACTGCTTTCTCAACGCTCTTGACGTGAAGCTCTTCATAAAGCAAGTCTGAATTCCAAGGCAAGCAGCTGTACCCAGAAGTGGTCGTGTTTGCTGTGCCTCTGTACTCTGTGCCATTGCCAACGTAGCAGTGGTGGCTGGGAACTGGGAGGGAAAAAAAAAAAACACAAAAGAGAAATCAATGCTAATGACACAAAATATTTCATCACAGCTGAGCTCCCAACTAACAGCCAGCAGGTCCAGTTCTGCATAGTGCCTTAGAGTCACCTTTCAGGAAGACTGAATGCATTAAATGAGGATTTAGATTTTTTTTGTAGGAAAAAGAACACTAAAATAAAATTAAAAAAAACCAAACACAAAAAACCAAGAAAACAAAACCCACAGGTCAAGACTTTAAAATGTAGTAGCGAGTTACCCTCACTTTACACATGCACAACCTGCAGTAGGACAGGCGGCACGGCAGAAAAGGAGACCTCCAATTTGTGCTGTGTGTGGAAGATTTTAGTCAGCAGCCAGCAGCAATATGGCTGGGATTCCTCCTGCCTAATTTTAGACACAACAGAGCTTATCACTGGAGACTCCCTTTTTTAGTCAATTAAGGGAAAGAAGCTTTGCTAGCATCAAACTGACCCAGTCTGTTTGAGGAGGCTTGTTAAAGATGAGATGAATCTTGGCCATATTCTCTTGAATACATTGACTGAGTCTGCATTAACACTGAAGGGAGTTGAAGTCAACTGGCTCAGGCAGAGAGATCTGGGTTGTAAAATAGTGAAAAGAAGTGTTCAGATTTGGGCTTTTCACTGCAAAAAGGACATTGAGGTGCTGGAGCTTGTCCAAAGATAGGCAACAAAGCTGGTGAAGGGTCTGGATAAGAGGTCTGGTGAGGAACAGATGAGGAAACTGGGGGTGTTTAGTATGGAGAAGAGGATGTTGAAAGAAGACCTTCTGGCTCTCTGCAACTCCTTGAAAGGAGGTTAGAGCTAGATGGAGGTTGGCCTTTTCTCCCAAGGAACAAGTGACAAGATCATGAAGAAATGGCTCAAGTCGCACCAAGGGAGGTTTAGGTGGGATATTAGGAAAGATTTCTTTGCTGCAAGAGTGGTCAGGGATTGCAGTAGGTTGCCCAGGGAGGTGGTGGAGTCACTTTCAAAGAAACACATGGATGTGGCACTCTGGGACATGGTTAAGTGATCATGGTGGTGGTGGGTTGATGGTTGGGCTCTATGATTTTTTTAAGGTCTTTTCTAACCAAAATGATTCTCTGACTCTATAAAATTTTACTTGTAAATTGATGTTGTATCTTTATTTTAACCCAAAGGATAAGTACTTAAGTAGAGGCAAAAAATGTAGAGGATGAGTTTCCATGAGGCAATGCTCAATGGAAAGTCAGGAAGCAGAAGGTGGCTGGAGTGCCCTACAGGAATGTGACCAATGTCAGGGGTGTGAGAGGTCAGGCAAGGGCCTCCTACTCTGGCAGAAAGGACTTAAAAGACCTGATTTTGGAGAACACTTCTGTTTATGGTTTCATACCTAGCCATATCTATACACACACTATACCCAAGGAGAATTTAAGTGAACCTCCGTATTGCAAATATATCAATTTTGCAAGAATTTAACTGGTAAGTTGAAGTTTTGTATTGAAAGGTCAAGTTTAGTCACCTGCAGGTGGATTACTTCTTCAGCTAGGTCTGACACACACAGATTCTGTGACCTGTATATTCATCATAGAATGGTAAGGTTGGAAGGGAACCTCAAGGATCACCTAGTTCCAACCCCCTACCATAGGCAGGGTCACCTCCCACTAGTACAGGTCACTCAAAGCCTCATCCAGCCTGGCCTTGAACATCTCCATGGAGGTTGTGGAGCATAGAAGACCTCCAGGGAGGTTGTGGAGCACAGAAGCACCGAACGTGATCTTTGATCACGTTCGGTGCTTCTGTGCTCCACAACCTCCCTGAGCAACCTGTGCCAGTGTCTCACCACCCTCACTGTAAAGAACTTCCTCCTAACATCCAGTTTCAATCTCCACTCTGCCAGTTCAAACCCATTGCCCCTTGTCCTGTCATTGCAAGACCTTGTAAATAATCTCTCCCCAGCCTTGTTGTAGGACCCCACTCCAGCTGCCAAGATCTATCAACAGCAGCATCGTGGCTAAAAAGCTGAGGGGGATGAGTTTCTATACAAATAGCTGCACTAAGCAGAAAGTCTACACCTCAAAAGACAGCTCAGAGCAGCCCACATGAGACACAAACACATCTAATGTGCAAAGAGGTTTCGCTGTGACCAGGACTCAGAGGGTTTCTTATTCCAGCTATGTCAGTGTGAGTTGTCCTTCACATCTGCAAGACCAAGGGAATTTTCTTCTAAACTTATGAACATAAATATATAACAGCCTGTTGAGAAATACACTGAGAGGGTGATCTGTCACACCTCATGGTGTGAACAGCTATTGCCAAAGATCTGCTTGTTTTGACATAAAAAGGTGACACATGAACTGGGAGCTACAACCGACACCCAAGTGGTGAATCGCAGCACTCAGTGTCAGCTCTCGTTCCAAGTTGTCAGCAACAGACCTCCAAACCACAACCAGATGGCATAAATTTGGGAGCTGGAAGTCCAAAAGTTGACTGCAGGAATTTCAGTGTGAGCCACCATACAACACTTCACAAGCTTAGCTTTCTAGTTTTTCCAACCAAAACCATTCTATGATTAGTAGCTTCCCATTGATCAGCAGCTTTCCATTCCAGCAAGCTCTATCTGGCTGGCTTACAGTGGCACTACAGAATCCACATTATCACCATTAAAGGACATTCATTATGTAATCCAAGACTATTAAAAATAATGTAATTAAATCACAGAATGGCAGGGTTGGAATGGACCTCCAGAGATCATTAACTCCAACCCCCCTGCCAAAGAAGAATCACCCAGGGCAGGTTGCACAGGAACACATCAAGGTGGGTCTGGAAAGTCTCCAGAGAAAGAGACTCCACAACCTCTCTGGACAGCCTGCTCCAGGGCTCTTACACCCTTACAATAAACAAAGATTTTCCTCACGTTGAGGGGGAGCTTTCTGTGTCTCAGTTTGTGCCCATTGCCCTTGTCTTATCACAGGACACCATTGAAAAGAGCCTGGCACCTTCTTCTTGACACCCACCCCTCAGATATTTATGAACACTGAGCATATCCCCTCTCAGCCTTCCCTTCTCCAGACTGAACAGCCCCAGGTCTCTTAGCCTTTCCTCATCAGACAGATGTTCNAGCCTTCCCTTCTCCAGACTGAACAGCCCCAGGTCTCTTAGCCTTTCCTCATCAGACAGATGTTCTGGTCCCTTAAGCATCCTTGTAGCCTCCATTGGACACTGTCTAGTAGTTCCCTATCCCTCTTGCACTGAGGAGTTCAGAATTGAACACAATACTCCAGATGAGATCTCACTAAGGCTGAGCAGAGGGACAGGAGAACCTATGCAAAGCCTAATACATTTTATCACCTGTAATTTGGTTTCCCCAAAGGAGCTCTGTAAGCATTGCAGGTGTGGATCTTTAGCTTCTAATGCTCTTTTTTGAACTGTTAAAGCTCTTTTCCCCTTCTTTATCAGAAATGCTGTGTAGGTGGTCTGCTTTCAGCAGTTCCTAATGCATTGCCCTGACTGACAAATGTTTGTTCTCAGTTCTTTTCAGCTTTTGCAGCTTCTCATAACTCTGAAACATATTTGTTTTCTTGTGTGGAAGAAAACAATGCAAGGCACAAGTTTTGCTTGTACCTTCACTGTGGCCAGAGTAGAAATCTCCTGAACCTTCTGATGCTGAAAGTCTTGATGCAAATGCAGATTCAAGTTACTCTGCAAACCTCCAGAAGAAAAGTTTTCCCCATGAGAACAGTCAGACGCTGGAATTGTCTCCCAAGGCAAGCCATGGATTCCCCTACATTAGGCAGTTTAAAGACTCAGCTTGACAGGATGCTGGACCAGCTCATTTCATCCCATTTTTCTGCTCTTGTAAGACCCCACC